>UYYA01000501.1:0-51813 GCA_900624975.1 Angiostrongylus costaricensis
GTTGTTGTGGTTTTAATACCATTATTCCGTTTGCCAACGAATGTCAGAGATTAGAAAAAAACTACTGATCTACCAAGTTTTCCGTTGAGATTCCTGCGAGCACTTCATCCACTTCGAAATCACAACAGCCGCAGTTTTATAGCACTTTGCAGTGTGCCAAAGCAGTAAATATGGTGGCAAATAATGTTTCTTTCCATGTAGCGCAGTGCCTTCTTATCATGATTGGCCATAAGACAATTCAAATCGCTGTGTACGGGATTGGCCTAGCTCATGCGTGTGACTGTAGTGTCTTGCGAAAGGTGGTCGTTGAGTTATGCGGCTCGTTCTTAAGAACAATTGGCACCAAGTTTTTGAATTACGTTTACTCTTTTCACTTTATTCAAACTCTACAGTTGTGTCAAAAAACTTGTATCTAGAGTTCTTTGCGTTTGTACGTAAAATCCTTGCTCTCAAAACGAAAATGCAAGTAGAGGACAAGCCGAGAAAAGAAACATTTCTGGAGACCTGAAAACCATCCCATTTCAATGCGGTAAAAACTTTCCTGAATTAAATGAACGTTCAGTTTCTGTAGGAATTTCAAACTTTTGAACGTTTTCACTGAAAATAGTATTAACTTAACCATTTATGGAATAACCTTAAAGGACTTGGTTTACACTGGTGATGTGGTACTTCCTACTCACGCAGGAGCCACCCACTCTCCAAAGGAGCAGGCAACTGCAAATTTTTCAAGATATCTTAAAATCTTGTAAATGAGTCTGTTTTTTTTGCAACCGAGTCTTTTTGAGCCATAGAACGAAGCCTGAGAATGAGCTTTAAATTTATGATAGCTCCGTAACGGTTTAGTTTTAGGACCGTTCCTATATCTCCACATAGGTTGAATAATGGCAGGAAGAAATAAAATTCTTTTGCTTATCTAAACTTATTTTTTATATTTATAGAGCGATCGGCTTGAATGGAAAATTACAAAAAATATTACCGCATTGGTGGTGCCAAATTGTTCACATTTTCAAAACTGTATGTTTTTAAAGTAATTCAAAATTGCTTACATAAAACAGTGCTCCGAAATAATAATTGTATGATCTCACTAGAAAAAGAACTGCTCAGAGCCGCAATGAGTGCGATTACAGCAATTTCGCTGACCGATGACAGTAGATCTCGTTTTTCAGCTGGCAAAACTGCTGTGTAGCATACGATTTGGGCATCTGATTTCGAAAAACTCTTTACAAAAGACTTCGTCTCAAGCGGACTGAAAATTGTTCTGGAGAACACTTCTTTCACTGTCTGAATCGTACACGGCAGTGATTGAAGCAGTAACGTTAACGAGAATTCTCCGACTCAGAATGTAACGAATACTATTGTTTTTCTCTTGGATGACAAATCGAAGGCACCGGCAGCGCTGCAGGAATCTCGTCACTGTTATGAGCTTTTTGTGAACGCTAAATAAAGATTAATAAGCAATTCCGTGTTGCTTCAGTTGATTTCCTGACAAGCAAGCCGTTTCGCTACAGCATTTCCAATGTGATAGCGCCGAAAGTCAGCGAATTCTGGCGATTGCCGAAATATGCCACATTTATCTTCTCCACACGAAGCATTGCGCTACTTGTTCATTCCGGTATAGGGAGCAACCCAATAAGAGTTTCAGCACTTTCACAGTTTTAACACACTTAACACCAATAAGAGTTTTAACATTGTTTTAACACAGAACTCAAGAAAGAAGTTCATTACAAGTTTAAAAAGCTTGTATGAAAGTGTTTCCATTCGATTTTTGCAAGGCTGCAATGTCCATTTGCACTGAAAGGCCGATGAAGCTTTCAAAAGCATAGGTTCGCTCTTCGCACCGACCTAGAAAACGCGAGCAAAATACATAAAAGGTAAGAGTTGTAAACCTACTGTGCAGACCCGATACAAATGAGTTAGCTCACTACGAGGCCGTGGTAATACAAGGAACCTGTGCAAGTATGTTAGCAATAGAAAACATGGCCATGACCACAGGCAAGGCAATGCTAGTTTCATCCGAATATATTTTCCCAGAACCTCTTTTTTGCTTTCTACTATTTGATCTAAAATTCCTTTTATCGTAAATTATAATGAGTGTTATGTGAGTGGATTATTCGAAAAATCTTTGCATCAAAACGATCACATTATGACGGCCCTTCGATAGCTATAGCAGGGCAGGTACATTAACTCCGAAAAAGTTCATGATTGGCTATTTAAAACCAGGAATGCTTGTACAGTCGTAACAATCCTTTGCTTAATATTTCTGTGTATACGTTCTTACGAAATGCCCTTTCTTTACACGACGCGAGGTTGGTATAAATGCCCTTATTATTCAATTAACCCCGTTGACGGGTAAATGCTGTTGTCACAGGTAGACAGAAAACTAGCTGAGAGAAGCGCGGACAAGGGGCCACCGTGGCGCAGGGTGTAATGCGCGAGCTCCCGAAAAGGGAAAACGTGTTTCGATCTAGCCAGGGTCCAAGTTTTGCGAATATCTTAGGATCGTTATGGTTGTCCTCACTATTTTTCTTGTCTTTGCTCAACAATGGCTAGCATTTCGGAGACTTCGTCTTCCTCAGAGCATTTCTGTTGCACCACCTGTGTGTTGTTCACGAGGGATGATGAACCTCTCCTCATTACCTTGATCTAGTGTCATCATTCTAAAAGACCTCATTTTATACGATCCGACATCGCATTGTATGGTCTGCAGAACTTCTGCCATCCACTACCTTTTTTCGCATTTACTATTGTAGGCCTTCGCATTTTTATGTGACTTCGACTGTTTTCCATTATATTGTCGCCCTTTCTAGATTTCTTTCCCCGAAGCCTTTGGATGGTCGTGATAGGGCGATTCCAGGTCTTCATTGCAAGGGTTATCAGCTGCTGCGGACTGGACGGAGTGACCCAGTCCCAAACAGGTCTGGTGGCAATTTTTCGCGCACAGAGCTATGGGATCCTTGCTTGAATCCCTTGGGTAGAGCAGAGGAATATTAGTAACAAATAGCGACAGCAATGATGATAATTCGTACAGGCAATACATATATTGCTCTTAAAACGCTTTATAAATGGTTGCTTTGAAACAAACAAAAATTGCGGAATCCAAATGGTTTTAAAGTTTTCTCTCCGTAGCTAAGTCATTTCCGTAATTCTAACGCAATGCAGTTTTCGCAGGAATATTGTGAACAATGGAGCTCTTCTAAATGCATTTAAGCGCCATGTCCGTTCATTCTCAAACTGTTGCTAAAAGTTAATGCTGAGCCGGCCATTTAGTGTTTGACGTCCGCTTTGAAAATTGAGTTGTTTCGAAATGGTCGCGAATGTTGCATCTGAGAAGCAACGCTACAGTCCTGCCGTTCAGAAACATCAATGAACTCAAGAGCAAAGTTTGTCAAAGGCTTAAAGAGTTTATTTGAGATTTTTTTCATTCGATGGAGTTAGCTCTCGACGGAACCGTTGCAAAATCAGGAAGCTGAGCTAAGATGCGAACCATTGAAAACATTGCCGTGGACCCAGGTAAAGCAATGCCGGTTACGGTGACTTTAAAGATCAAATTATTAAGTTAAATATATATTCGTAAAACTTTTTTTTTCTTGATTTGGATCTAAAAATCTTTTCACTGTGAATATTGAGGATTATAAAAAAATTTTTGCCTCAAAAGAATCGCATTATGACAGCCTTTCAGTGACTATGAAAAGTCAGGTACATTGGCGCTGGTAAGGGTTAAAGACTTGTTATTGAAAACTGGGAATGTTTGCACTATCATAACAATCCTCTACTCATTTTTTTCAGTGACAGCTCTTCTTTTACAACTCGGAAGTATCTTGCTGGTACATCTTGCAGTAACTCCCACGACCGACTTTCTGTTAACTTCGGCATTGATTGAATAATCCTTTCTAGTTCTGTTCAGCAAACACGAGGTGCTATTTTACTTCTTTATTTACGTACAAGCTGACGTTTCGGCGGATTTCGTCTTCCTTGAAAACTTTCTTGACTTCCTTCCTTTCTTCCTTTCCTGACTTGAAAACATCGTTTGAAGCTCAAAGTAGTAGTTCTACAAAAATAAGGTAAGAAATATGCTTTCTACAGATGAAAATTATCGGCAAAGGCTATTTGTGCGCATGCGGTTTTCCACAGCGTAATGGCAACGAAGATGAGTTGGTGGAAATCGCAGACATCTCGTTCGAACTGCTTCCAGATCGGATTTCGTAATTCCGCCTCGCACACCTACCCAGTGAAGAAATAAGCACGCGTATTGGAATTCACACAGGCTACCAATGCTACAAACATTTTTTTACGTGCCTTGCAAGCTTAACACATTTGGAGATTTTCTTTTAGCAAATTTATCAGTTTTGAAAACTGCATAAATTAGCTTGACTCTGTTGGACATTAAAATCTACCTTGAAATATAGTTAATTCGTTACCCGAGCGGTGTGCGCCACAAAAAATGGAGAACACTTCGCTTGTAAAGATGCGATCGACGTCGATAATGGAAGATCCTGAATTCCCATGCACTCGTTTTTGAATGCGGTAAAGTGTTTCTTCCTCAGTAGTAAGCCTTCGTCTCAAATTTCGGCGTGCTCTTAGGAGCCCATAAGGACAAGTTTCAACCTATTTTCGATAGCCCCTAACAAACTTTTCTGTTCTACTTCGCTATCAATGACATTTTTTCCTAAAATTAACGCCGTTATAGAACCTTTGAAAAACATTTTAAGCTAGAATTCACAGGCAAAAACTGTCCATCATCTAGTGTTCTGTCAACCCCGTTTAGTATAACTCTAGCGAAAAGTTTGTAGACGACAGAGAGTAAGCAGATTCGGCGATAGTTGCCGATATCGTGTAGTTCACCATTCTTGAACAATAACACGGTCTTGCTGATCTTCCATTGAGTAGGAACCCTGCAATCAAACAACTAGCGTGTGAACAGCCAAACTAGTGGTTTACGAAAACTGGCGAAAGGTTCTTCAGGTGTTTTGGTCTTATGGTGTCCGCACCTGGTGTTGTTCGATTTTTCACCGACGAAATGGCACGTCGGATTCCGGAAGGGAGAACCGGTGGTACAGTACATCCATCCTCCTTTATATCATATGACGGAAGATGGACGAGGCTAACGAAGAGAACTGACTAGTATTCGTAAATCATTTTCTCTGTTGCCTTTCTGGACGCTGTAGCTGTTCCGTCTGAGCGCCGTAGAGCATGAAGATGCTGAATGAGCTAATCGCATTTTTCCTTGATGTTACCGACAACGGCATCCTTCCAACACTTGATTATTGAAATGAAGAAGTCCCAGTTTACAGTGGTTCAGGAACCTCGGTTTTTGAATTTAGCGGCTTTTTTTCTTTTTCGCGAGAAATAGAATTTTGCACGCAGAAGACGGTGGCCTGATCAAGTGTAGAATTTTGAGACAACAGCGACATCGGTTAGGCAAAATCTTCTATTTACTATGATGTGGTCTATTTCGTTATTGTACACTCCACTGGGAGACTCCCACGTCCAGCCTTGAGGGTAGCGTTTCTGGAATTGCAAGTTACCATAGATGGTCTTGGTCGCCATGATAAACTCAGACAGAGTCTCGCGGCATTTGTTAAGTTCCAATCGGTGAATTCCTATGTGACGTTCTTCGGATAAATGGTAACCTTGAAGAATGTCTTATGATCTTTGTGGACTTCTCCAAGTCCATATAGAACGCTTCGACCTCTTCTTCGTCATAGTTTGATGTCGGCGCGTAAACGACGATGATTGTCAATGCCGGAATTCAACCACGCCTTCTTAATCGCAAAAGTGCGATTCTTTTTGTAAGTTGCCCGAACAAATCGACGTTCATGGACAAATTCGTGTGACAAGAACGCCGACGCCGCCGACTCCTCTACCGTCGCAAGTTACGAAGAACAGTTCTTCTGCGGTGTCATATACGGCGTTAAACGGATGGTATCGTCTCGTCTCGGCCAGGCCGATAGCGTCTTACTTTACTTTTCTCGCTTGGGTAATCAAGTCTTCTATCGAGGACTCGGATGCGAGTCTACGTGCATTTTAGGTACAGATAGCCACCTTGATTCTTTTGATCTGGGCAATTTCCATTGGCCCTAGACTTTAGCAGCCTCTCCGTACTCTTCCTAGCCAACGCTGCTAAATTGAGCCTTTTTTCAGCGTCAGGATAACGAGGCCCATTTCTTTTACAGTGTTTATCATTTTGATATCCACGTATAGCTTGTTGGGCTCTGAACGTGGGGGCTGGGTATACTCATGGATAGGCTGCCTGACTCCCCCAGAGAGGACATGGAGCTTATTTGCTGGAGGCGACTCCTAACCGCTCCCCGTGTACTTTCCAGTTACTTGATTGCATACTTTTAGCCGAATTGACTCGTATAATACAATCCGCGTAAGAAAAAACGCACCCACACACGTATGTACGCCTTGCAAATACAGAAAGTATGTGTTAAATCAGCGCAGCAAAAACATGGAGTCCATCTCCTAGATCCACCTGCGTCTAAGAAAAGCAAAGGTTGTAATTGGTCAGTGATTAACTCCTATTCATCACCTGGGAATGCGCCACGTAGCCTCACCACTAAATGGCTCGAGATCCCTTATATGAGGGAGATCCGTGGATGTTGAAAATGCAATAAGAAATCAAAAGATTTGCAGCCGATACGTAAAGATTCTCGATGAGGTGTATAGCTATACACAGAAAAAGAGCGACTTTTCGTAGCCTTTTCATTATCAGTGTGAAGCGAAAAGACCCAAAAGGTGGTGAATTGTCACCAATGGTTTGCATTACATTATGATTTAATCGGTCATAAAAAACACTGAAAGATCTCGATGCCTCTTGAGTTGAGGAACCAATGTATTGATAAACTCGACGATAAATACGACTGTCGAAACTGGATCCGCTTTGACAATCTACCCACGCGCATTGGAACCAGTGTTTTCAAAAGCTTCAGCTGTTTACACTTGATACGTCAGTGTGCAAGTAATTATTACAATCAACTTGCTTTCGCAGCTGAATAACAAAGGAGCGATTCCGAAAGTTCTTATAAGCACGACGAGTGTTAGCTTCTTTGACCCTTTAAATTTCACTACCCTATCATTTTATCTCGGTTTCCTCGATGAAAAATGGAAGAAAAAGTGGTGCCGCTAATGAATAACGGAATGAGAATTTTGTTGGATATCAGTGTCCGACTAGGTCAAGCTACGCTCATGTGGGATTCTTAACGTTGCGTAATCAGCTCAACTCAGATAAATCATGCCATTTTACTTGGATTCTTACTTGGATATTTATATGGTCCGTCTCTACGAATTGCGCGGACTCCAGTAGATCTGCCGTTCGCTCCTTTCTCTCGCAATCGTCAACCATGGTGGTGGTTTTGTTCATGCATGGTAGTGCGCGTGAGTCGCATACTGTGATCTGTAAAACAACTGCAGCTGTGGGTGCAGTTGATTAACCCTGTTTACGAATACGTGCCCCGAACGTTTAAGTTGGCGTCCTAGGCGACGTCTCCATTCTCGTGCAATCCACTCTACTGTTCTTTTCTTCTTCTGTCGTCCGTTCTTCTCACTATATGACCGGCCCATGTATGTTTTGCTATCTATGAATGTTCTCCTGAGCCTCGAAAATGTGACAGATTTCGAAAATCTTCGCATTCAGGCTTGATAAAGTGCCGCTTATATTTTAGAAAACATCGCTTTCGCTGATGCTATTTTAATAAACGTAGTCTTTATGTCTAGATGCATAATTATTCTAGAATCAAAAAGACCAACATTCTATAAACCTCGGCATAAATGGTTGTTATCTTTATTTATACGATCTTATAAACTGATCATTTTGAGCTGACGCGAGGTTGCCATAGGTTTTCGTTCTCGTTGTTGCCCATTTTGTTGGTCGATGGTGGGCGCTTCGGAGATTTCGTCTTCCTCAGAGCCGTGCTGTTGCGAGTAGGACTACTATACCATCCTCTCATCAGCTCAATAAGATCAGTTTATACGAACGAATGAACAAAACTTTTAGGACTTATAGTGACGGGTGTGGTTGGAGTAATGATGTCCTGATACTGTTTATTTGGCGAAACCGTTAACAGCGCTAGTATAATGGAGAACAACGGGAAACGTATGCATCTCTTTGTGATTCTCTTTCAAATTCTTAAAATTTAGAATTTTTTATTCCTAGTATAAATTTTTCTGAGAGGAGTTTTTCATTAGGGTGAACACATATTTCAACGGACACGAAGAAATTTTTAACCGGCTGTGAGACGGAACAAAGCGAGGAGGTAATAGTTAGAGAAAGTCTTACACAATATAATGACAAAAGTCAAAAAGGTTTCCAAGCAAACACTAACTATATATTTGTTTATATGGTTTAGATTACACGACTTTGGTACCAGCTGTTTATTCGGGTAATGATAGTGTGATAATCAGTTGACGACAATTTGTTTGTTTTTCAACCGATAATCTACCCTGCATCAGCCGATATTTTGTTATCAAACACATTGCGAATAGCAAAACAATGTAACTCGTATGTAATGCTGAGATGTTTGCAAAACTCCGGACCGCAGGTGTAGGCGGTGGAGAACGAACACGCTCTGTTGTCCTTACAGGGGAGTAGCGCACTTCACCACAACACCATCCGGAGCCTTCGTTTCGCCTGTCTCTCAGCTAGTTCTGTCGATCTTTTTGCCATCGGCAATCACCCGTCAACGGGATTGATCTGCAGAGCCCAAATCGTCATTGAACCCAGTTAAGCTGAGGCTTAGTTATAATCACAATCTTAATCCTTTTATTTACTGCCTTTTTCTATTTAATGGCATATTAGGGCTGCCGTTAAAAAGAAAAAGGCAGTAAATAAAAGGGTTAAGATAGCAAAACAATAATTTTGAAAGCGACCATAATTTAACATCGGCACTGTAATGATCAACATTTTTTTATATTCTTCAGCTTACACGAGGTTGATACGAGATGTTTATTTGGCTACTAACTATACAGTACTACGGGCATGTGTAGCGCAGTGGCAAAAGTTGCCTTGCAACACTCTCATTGTCGATACTTTGCCCAAGAACAACAGGCTCATCAAGCTTTCTACCAGTCCGCCCTCTCATAATTGCTACCAGAATTGCTTGGGATCTCAGCAATGCGGACTTGTAAAATTCGTATGATAGCACAAATCATTGTGCGGCATTAAGTTATCTCTGACATGGTTGAAAAATCAAAAGCATGGCTGGCTTCTACGAAATTTTCTAAGGGATTGATTAACCAGGAGACGTTTTTACCTTCGTATACAACTTTTCTCTCAAGGATCTGCTTGACGGGTATTGACAGAACCTTTTTAAAGGCTGTTGACCTAATTATTGCCTCGAATGTTGCTATATCAGAATGTATTCTTCTCAACTACCGAATTGATAACATTTTTATGGCAACGACAAATCACTCCATTCAAGGCAGAGCTGCGGACACTCATTAACTGCTCACCCCTAAAGAGCAGCAGCAGTCTAGGTATTGCCCTATTGGGCATTTTGTATTTAGTACATCGAGTCGCACTAACATAATCATAGTTTTGACCTTAGTTCGCTGTATGTAAATTTGGAACAGCAGCACCCACCGACCGAACACTTGCTCGTACTGAGCATTTTCCCATCTACGATTGCTCGATGAAAGCTGGTTATGAAAGTCTAGAAGATTTTCTTACTATTGTAGAATTGTGGACCAGTTCACATAATATGTAAACGAACTTTAAATTGTTCGATATGAATATGTCATGACGGTTAATTTCTCATTTGTGATAAATTTCTACACCCTTCTCACATTGCACATTCGGTCATAGACATCCTTGAATGACGTTGAACAGCATCAGGAATGAAGAAAAAGTTTTACGTCGAAAGAATCGGGTAAGTGAAGGCATTATGCGACATCTTAGAGAAAAACAGGATTGAATATAAGGAGTTGAATTTGGTAAAAGCTTTCTTAGTAACAGAACTTCTTGCAACAAAAGTGATAGAGTTAGTTGTGGGAGGTCAGCAGAAATGCTCACCGTCCATATCAATTTTAAGACTTGTCATACAGGAAAAAAACGATTCTAGACCATTTTACCTGCAGGGTTTCGCATTTGCTTTGTGTACCACATGACGTCAACCTTCTAGTTCTTCACCAACAAGTCTTGAGATATCATGTCATCGAAGCCAATAATATGACATCATCTTATCGATATATGGACCAGATTTCAATATTGTAGCACGATTCTCTCTGTTAGGAGGTAAGAGGGTTTGGGGTATTTTGTTAGCGATCTCCACTGAATTTTGAATCCGTCTAATGGCCAGCCGACATAGACATTAAGAAACAAACTCTTGAGTCGTGTAGATTCAACGTCAAAAACTTCACCTAAGATTTAGTGGTGTTTTGATCAGAAGATAAAGAAAACAATTGCAGTTAGTGAGAGTGAAAGCAAAGTCACCCGCATCTCACGTCGTTCTGCTAATCGTCGAGTGACTCGACCGTGCCCCAGCAATTCTTCAATTTTTCCCCGTCGCGTAGAAAGGAACTCCAGTGGATGCTCGTTCTAGGGTTCGTGAAGTATAACACCTTTCTTTCTTATAGACCTCTCGTAAAGAACTTTGTTTATAGGTGTCTTTTTTGCAGTACATTTAACAACTCAAGGAATGCAGCCACTAACGATTCTCGTCCAACGGTCGTCGCTCAAACGTGTTGCGTGTCTGGCCCACCTTATCATCGAAAGTTTCGCTTATAGAACGGCATCTTTAATTTGTTATATTTGACGTAGGTTGGACCTTCGGTTCTCTCCGCTACTTATGCGACACGGAATACTCCTAGTGCGGCGAGTGTGCGTTCAATAACGATGAGTGATCTTTCTTCCTTCTTACACGGCAACCAGGTTTCTCATCAAGGCAGGGAAGAAAGTAAAACAAGTAAACAGACTCCTTTGATAGATTAACAGCAGCGTGATTGAGTAAATACAAGTATAATTGTCTCGACAGAAAATTATAGTCAAAAAGAAACAGTAAAAGATCAATCCATACGAATGTTTGTACTCCCGGCAAAGAGCCACTCTCATTCCTTTCTTTTGTAAACTATTTATAAGAAAAACCGGCTAAATGAATCTCTATCGAAAATTTTCGTTAACAATTTTCGAGTTGAATTAATGGTTATGAATGAAACCGAGAAAGCGTATTTTTAGGACATTCTGTGAGTTTCATAGAATTCTAAAGTTATTTTGGGCTTTATTTTTTGAGCTCTCTGCATTAGCAAAAATACAGGGTGACATCAATAAGCGAAGAAAATAAAAGAAATCTAGAAAATAAGGGCCATATCAAAGATTTTTTCGTAAAAGACGATATGATTTGGATCAGTAGTTTCCATGAAGCATCCGTCCAGACGTACAGCCGAAGTTGTGGACGACTTTCTCGTCCAACCAGTTTTGTAGAGTCACATATTTCACGCGGTTCATTCCCACTCACTAAGAAATGCATCGGAAAATAATACAGTCTCTTCAAATTGTCACAAAGCCTTTTCGCTCAGTTTGACAAAAAATTGAATTTAGAGTGAACTTATTTAGTCATAATTGTTGTCTGAAAAGTACGCTACAATATTATCTAGTCATGTAAAATTGTGCAATATCCACGCTTATGCTTTTATGACGAAATTATTTACAACTTCAACTGGACATCTTGAAGACGAACAACGGTGGAAACTCGACTCTGTTCATCGGCTCTGACGAAGACGAAGGCGTCGAAACGTTAGCCGAATAAAGCTAATTTAACTCGTATGAAGTGCTGAGATATTTGCAAAACTCCGGACCACAGGTGTATGCAGTGGGGAACGAACACGCGCTGTTGCCGTTACCGGGGAGCAGCGCACTTCACCACTACACCATCCCGGTCCCATCCTAAAGCTAATTTACTAACCTCCTGTAAGCTCAGCAATCAATACACTTGAATTATAGTCAAATAAATATATTATTGAATAAGAAGACTCAGTGAGTAACGCGTAAATTAGTAACAAGTGGACCGTAAGAGTTTCATTAAAAATGTGCGATCTATAAATAAAATGGTCATCAGAAAGATGATGTTGATCTTTAGAGTAGCTTGTCCACGGATCGCCTCAGATGAGGGAGCTCGAACCGGTTAGTCGCGAGGCTACTTGGCACGATCCTAACTGCATAGTAAAAGCGACCTTTGTTTCCCTGGTGCGCAAGTGGATTCAGGGGATAGAATCCCTGTTTCTGCTGCTTCGATTTGACACATATTTTTCGTGTTTACAACGTGTGTTCAGGCATGTGTGTGGATGCCTTTTAGTTGGATTGTATTTTACTGGTCAAAACTGCCAATGGCATGCCATCAAGCGACAAGGAAGTATATGGGTGGCGGTTAGGAGTCACCTCCGAAAATACGCTCCATGTCCACTCTGAGAGCATGGCAAGCTACCCGTGAGCACACCCGGCCTCCAGGTTTAAAATTTTACGAGCTATACGTAAGTACTAGAAAGCTAAACACATTTAAAAAAACGGCTTTATTTCGTTGACCCCAAAAAAGCCTTTGATTTGGCAGAGCTAAGTGAGACGTGTACGGAAAGGGTGCTAAAATCACGGGCTCTTTCAAGCTGCCTAAATCGCAAAGAACTAGGGCGATGATCTGTGCCTGCACATACACACTTGCATTCGAGTCCTCGGTAGTAGAGTTGACCATGCAAGCATGAAGTATGAGGTAAGACGTCATCGGCTTGGCCGAGACGAGACGGCGCCACACACTCAACGCCGTGTATGATACCTGAGAAGAAATTTTCCTCGAAACATGCGACAACATAGGAGCCTGCGTTGTCGGCGTTCTCATCAACATGAGTTTGACCTTGAACATCGATTCATTCCAACAACTAACAACCGGAATCGGGCGCGTGCGATTAGAAGGATAAGGGTCAATACCAGCCTTGAAAATCTTCCTCGTTTACGCGCTTCATCAAACTTTGAGCTAGAAGAATTAGAAGCTTTCCATATGAAATTGGAGGTAATCTACAGAAAAAACCACACATTCTTCAAGGTCATCACTGGAGTTTTTAACCCCAAGAATGGACCAAGAAGAGCGCCTGAAGAACGTCTCATTGAGACCCACCGATTAGAATGGAACGATAGGGTGAGCGGCTGTCTGGGTTTATTATGACGACCAAGACAATCCATGGTAACTCGCTATTCCAAAAGCCTCACCCTCAACGGTGGATGTGGGAGTCTCTCAATGGAGAGTACCTTAAGGAAATAGACCACATCATAGTAAATAGGAGGCCTTGGCGATATTGCTGCTGTCCCAAAATTCTACACGGAGTCAGACCATCGTGTCCTTCGTTCAAGACTCTATTTCTAGCGGAAAGTAGAAAAAGCTGCTAAATTCCAAAACCGAAGTCCCAGAACCACCGTAAACTGGGACTTATTGAATTCATTAGTCGGTTATTGGGAATATGTTGTTGCCGATTCCATCGACGAGGAATGCGATCGGCTCATTCAACATTTTCACGGCTGAGTTATGAAAGCTGAGAAATCGAACGTCATCGAGAGATGTCTGTCTCCAGAAGCACTCGAGCTGATACGCCAGCGTGGAATCACACGAGCTGCAGACAACCGAGAGGTAACGTCCGAACATGGAAAACAATGCAGGCGGACTATAAAAGAATTTAAGAATAGAAGAGCAGCAGTAACGGTAAAAGCTGCAGAGGCTGGTAAAAGCATTCGCAAAGCCCTCCGAAGCTTCGCCAATTACGAAACTAAGATGGCTACATTAGTTGACTACATATGCTTGCCGACTTTGATAAATCCTGTGGAAAGATTGGCCTTCGAATAAATCTTACAAAAACAATGTTTATGAAGAACGGATTGGCTACTCATGCCTTATTTATGATCAACGAATCGATTATCTCAGAATGCTCCGGTTGCGCCTGTCTAGGTCAAGAAATGAACCTGGCGTACGACTTACCTCCAGAGGTGAGCACAAAGGAAACGAGCGGCTTGACCAACCTTCAAGAGCATCAAGGATGCAGCGAGGAGAACAAAGGGCACGGAACCCACTGGGCTACTCTTGCACGCGACGGAGGAAAGTGCAAGATTTACCTTCGCCCGCTTTGGTCACTCGACGATCAACTGGAATACAGGTGATTGAATACCTGTGATTCACCAAGCAGTAGCTGTCGGGTATCGAACCTTCTTGCAAAGTAGGAGTACTATTCACCCGCCTCTATAAATGGACTGTGAAGCTACAGGGAACGAAAAAGAAGGCACGTACACAACTGCTTGACATTATTAGAGAGTTTACTACTTGATTTCTGCTACAACCTGCTCTTGTAGCTGCTACGGCGTCTTGTAAAGCACTAGGGAGTGAATACGTTGGCAGATTGAATATACCACTCTGCGTGCGTACGAAACGGCATCTAGATAGAAAGTTTATGGCCCATCGAGAAACTTTATTGGGTATTCACAAAACACAAAGACGTAATCGAGACTTTGAAATAAAGTGCCAACACCACATCGCCACAACGACCAGCTGTTTACCACCGGCTTGAGTCATCGCTGCTCCGAAGAAAACGGAAGGTGTGGAAGCGTTAGTCGAGTGAAAGCTATATACCAGGCTTGTGTCTGTAATTTATGTGGAAAACTGGCCACAATACCGGAGTGACTTTATCTTGCTGGAAGGACAGAGGACGAGCGGTCAAAATGAACAGAACACTCATACTGTGTCTGACTTCTCTTCGGCGTGAAAATTCTCGATAGGGAGCTGCCACCCAGAATGCCGTTATATTGTGCTCCTGACAATAACATTTCACTAAAAATTGAAAAGCCTACACAGCCGTAAAGCTAACGCACTTGATAACTTTTTTATTTTTTGCTTTAGTCAACGAAAAATCCTAAATGTTTCACGGAATGGTTCTTGAACCTAGTAGCTAATAGATCAGCAGAACTGGGCGTAATTTACACTGGCGATGGAGCCTTCGCTTTTAAGATCGGCAGCGTTCCACCGAGAAAGCAGGCAACTACAGATGCTACCATATTTCTGATAATCCTTTCAACGACTGCATATTTCTAGCGCGTATGATTTCTCGACCCGTCAAAAGAAGCGTGGAAGTCAGTTTTAACCTGCGGCGATTCCACGACTATCTGGGTTTGGAACTGTTAATATGTCTCTTTGCAAGTTGGCTAATAACATGAAAATATAACTTTTTTATCCTTAGCTCTGAGCGACGATTTGGAATGGAAGGATTACAAAGCACATCACTGGATGGGCGCTGCGTTGCTCACTTTCGCACAATGCAATGTTGAAAAAACGTACGCACCTCCGATAAACGGTAATTCTTAATCAGAACGAGGTGAACAAAAGCGACTTAAGAGACTTGTTCTTTTCGGCATTGTCCAGAATGGTCTCCATCTTTACCACGTCGCTAGGTCTTGGTGAAGGAAAACTCATTATCGACTAGGCTTAAAACCTATACTGTTTTCATCTTTCCTTCTCTAAGAAGGACATTTATTATCAGCTAGTACTTTCTCTCTAGTAGTTTTGTTAAAAGCGTACGATTAGAGTAGACTATATTAGATTGTCCATTCAGCAACCATGATTATTCAGCGAATTCTGTGTCGCAAATGTGCTTGAACGATACAAAATTTTTAAGTTTTTGATTATCTTACCGTAAGCTGATTCATTAGTTACCAGTCGATATATGGCTTCCAGGCGGGCTTTGCTTCTCACTTTCGTCGGGGACGAACTCCTAGAACTACGCTCTTGAACAGTTCAGTAAACGTAACTGATTTCTGGTTGTATTTAAAGGTAAATTAGATGACGCGAGCGAGAAGGTGGAAAATTTCTTTTATTTACCATAGCACTCTTGGTAGATGTTTTCCAATCCACCCACTTCCTTTTGGTTAACACGGGTGTTTTTACGTAGGCTTGCCTTCTCAAGTGCATGGACTAGAATTTATCGCATAGTTCGAAAGACCGACTTTTAATGTGTTTTCGCGTTAATAATTAATTTGTGGAAACGTTCCTACCTTCCCTGTTTGAGGCGACGCGTGGTTGGTAGCAGTTGTTGTTGTGGTTGCCGTGATTGGGTGCTCGGCGACTTCCTCAGAGTATCAAACCACCTCATCTCAGCGAGTGCAACCGTAAGGATTCTACGACATCAACAAAACTCGGAACCCTTGGTGGTCTTTGAAGTCGCGATTACCCTTTCCGAAAACTGAAGTGCAGTCTTCTTCCCAACCGAGTCCTTCGTTTTCTCTTGCCTGAAAAGTTTTCACTGATAAAAACCTATCACCTAAGGTTGCAAGTTTCGCTTGGGTCTCAGCCTACTTCCAGCTGTATTTAAAACATCACTTTGCCACGAGAGAAGATAGGTACTAAGTAAAAATCTAAGGCAATGTGACTTCAACAAGGGCACTTCGTGAGATTTATGTGAGATGTTTTCCTTCACATGCACCTGTGTCTGAGCTTTCCAATTAGGCTACGAAATTGAACAACATTTTTCGTGTCTTGTTGGTTCCTGATTTAATACAATAATAACACAGCAATAAATATGCTAGTAGCAAAGCCATGATAACTTAGATGATAGTCATTGCCATCGACTAACCGTTTCTTCACCATAGTTTCCACGCAACCTCTACAGCTTCCGCTGGTCGCACCAAGTTCCTTGTGGTCGCTCAACAAGAGGCGAAAAACAGAAGGATGGACATAGGCCAATTAAATGACAAAAGTCTTGTCATTGAACAAAAGAAATTCTTACATGTCCGAGGTATCGGCACTCTATTTCCTACGTAGTCAGTTCATGCGAAATCCTATCGTCGCGCGTGTTCTTCTTCATCTCCAACTTTCCCGTCACGAATAAATCGTCATCACCTGTTGTTAGTAGCCAAATTGTGCAACCGGCGAGAGAAAGGTAGGTGCATTGTACAGCCATTTAGAAACCGTAATCCGCAATGAACAGTTTTCAGATAAATAACAAGGATTAATTAGGAAGGAAATAAAATACGATATAAAATTAAAGTCCAGAGATTGATGAAAGGGAAACAAACATACAAGGTCTTATCTCAAAGTTAACCAGTCAACACTAAACCATAAAATCTGACCATTTCTCAAAAAGCGGCGAGTGCATTTTTGTTTGAATTTCTACAGCGTTTCCACAACAGTGAAAACCAAGGCGTTAGTAGTTGAGCAATTTCTCTTTGCGCCATGCATTTGATTCTATCAAACATCTCAGAAATTGTTTGTTGTATATTTGGCTCGCACAGTGAAACTCGCTTGCTCACCACCTAATCAAATCAGCGCTTCTGTTTCTGTGAAATCAGGTGCAAACTTGTCGACCCGTGAGGCATGAGGGGTAGTAGGCAAGCGCGAGAGGAGGAATAACAAAGTAGCACTGTATCCATCTCGTGTTTCTCTTAATTGCTACAACAGGTCTTCTTTTATGAGATATCACAGTAAAACTATTTGTTTTAAATCTTTTACTGATTCTGCAGGGTATTTATATTTTTACGAGTTTTTTTGACCTACCGTGAGCTGAGGATGGAGCAGTTTTCAAATGTACTTCGAGACTTCGAGTTTTTTCCAGGCCACTTCATGTATGCAGATGACTTCAGTCGGCTTACAAGGATAGCATTAGTGATTTATCACATTTTAAACTTGACTTTTTTTACAGGTCCAAGTATCCAGCACATTTTTGGTTTAAAACTTTATTAGCATTGAAAACTTAACGGCGGCATAGCTTATTCCAAACGTTTCGCAGTTATGCTGACGTTTCAGTTGACAGTCGGAAATGCCGAAGCGAAGTTCGCACCAAATGGACCTGATGCCAGCATTCGAACCGCTCTGTTCACCACACCTTCCCACATCTCTCTCGACCAGTTTGTCATAATGTTTGTGGTCTAAACACTTTTTTCTTAAAGTGAATTTGTCAGAGGGCCGGAGCGCTCTCATTTAAATAGCAGAGAGTGGCTGCTTTCTGGACGAGCCCGGTACCAATTTCCCAACACGGCAGAGATCGGAGGCTTGCTGGGCCTGGAGCGTAATCGAGCAAGCACCATGCTGGCGATGATAGACATCAATGCCACTGTGCTATCCGCCTCCTCTTGCATGAAAATGCTGTGTTAAATGTTAAAACCATTTCAATGACAGTGTCTTAAAGCACTTGGAACACCATCGCCGGGCAGAATTTTTTAAAAACTTCATTCTTGTTCGACCAACAGTTAAATGAAGACTTGGCTAGAACTCTCAAAAACACTTACTGAAAGTGGAAATAATTTATTTGCTAGAGTAGCCTAGACAAGCAGCAGCTAGTTTACTCGAATTAAGTGGAGGAAAGTTGAACATGGGAAAATTTGAGCATTTCACCGTTTTAATGATTTCTTCCAAGGCACTTCACCGTCCTCATCTATCGTTTTCGCTCCGATAACTTCGGTAAAACCTATATCGTCGTAACCCCTTTAAAAAAAAGTAAGACTAGATTTAAATGGTTCCTTCTCATCACGCACGCCGTTTAGGCTGGAATCGGTATGGACCATCTATATGGTGCACCACGATTGAATTTTGAACGCGATATGACATCACATACTGAGCGGGTTCTATCGCTTCGAGCTTCCCTTCTCTTCGCAGACATCACTTACCGAGCTTCGGGTTGATATGTTGTTTGGAGTGGTGCTTTAAAACTTATCTTTCTCTTTCTTTCTTTCTGTATGCTGTTCCATATTGCCTGTTCTTCCAGAAATCCTGGGAATGTCGTGATAGGGCATTTCTACACAATCAAGACAGGTTGTCGTCAACTTTTCTGGATTGCAGTGAGCAAGCACGTACTGAAGAATTGATGTGCAAATTACAAGAGCTCAAATAGATGGGGAGCATGGTTGGACGGGGCAAGGTCGAACCGGGTGCTAACGCAAACTGAGCGGTGCACCACCGTAGCGAATAGTGATGCTCTAAATTACTATTTGTACTAATTACTGGCAATACCAACTGCAGTAATAGTTATGAAGATGTTCTAAGCGCGCACTACCCTTTGAAATGTTTGGAAAACACTGCAAAGGCGAAGGATTTTGAACTGCCCCCCTCACAGCTATTTTACCTCCACATTTACTTCTAATTATAGATAGTTTCTAACATGAACGCACTTTAGTTCTTTTCAACACGTTTGTGCGTTATCAGTCTAACCTTCGAAAAGTGGTATTAAACGTTAAAACTTACATGGCATGTTTGCTTCTTGGTTAACAGCCATTGCCATTCATCGTAGTGGACTATACCTAACTTGAGCAGTGAGCTAACCCAAAATGATTGCGATTATGGCGTCTGAGAGGACAGTGTTGCGACCATGCTCTTCGAGAACGTCAATAACCTCATGAAGAACAAGTTTCTTCACTATCTGGTAGTGTTTATTTAGAAGGGTTTTTAATTACATTGTGTTATATGATAAAATGTGTTGTACAGAAACACGCTGACGAAGTTTTCAAAAATTTAAACTTATTTCCTACACCTTCGAAAAGTCCAGAAAGTAGAAGGACTTCAAGTCAAACGGTTATGAACTCACTGCTTGCATTACAAGACGTGATACAAATGCATGAGCTCCTCCCTCGCTGTTTGCAATGCCAGCAACCTGTACAAGGGCATTGGCTGCGGTGGAGTAGACCATGGCCACTGGCAAGGTAAAGCCGGTGATGCTGAGGTCCTTGATCTTGTTACAAGAAAGTTCCGTAGTTTCGTAGCTAATAGTTACAAATTATTCCAACTCCTGCTGTTAAAAATTTTCTCATTAAAAGGTTTGTGTTAAGAGTGTTTCTCAATAGTAATGAAATATTAGATACACTCACTCCGTTAGCAGTTAAGGACTTTATATTTAAATTTACAAATGTATGCGCTGCTATGACAATTTTTTAGTTATTAACTTGGCCTGGTGGGATCATCCCACGCTCCAACACTGTCGACGCGGTCGCCAGCATCGGAATCAGAAGTGTCAGAGGTTTCGTCACTTTTGAAAAGCAGTGGTAGCTAGAAGGTATAACAAATACTTTAAAGTTAGATGAAAAAAAATAATTTTGCGTTTTCCTAATATAAAAACACACGATGGTGCTAATTGATTTTTTGGAAACAAGATGACGTTTAGTTACAAGCCGCTGGAATCAAATATTCTCCTTTTTGGTTAACATCATTCACGAAGCAGCAACCAATTTGGCTTTCGATACTTATCCGTCGCTAATCTGAGCGAAGGAGACGTTTTTTCACCTCTTCCGCTTTTCTAAGAACATTATAAATTCGCAGCTGACTGAATGCAAAACGTATTCTTCAGAGCAACCTTCGCGAAAGAAACAGTTGCCACGAGGTCTACGGAAACTGGTTGGCGAGATAAAATATATAAGAAGTAATGAATGAAAACGACGGACGTACAAGCGAACGCTTGACAAAAATTTCAATGAAAGGGCCAATTCCCCGGGTGCCACGGCTTAAAATGGGTCTCCGACTTCCCGCTTGTGTTGCTGCGTCGTAAAATCCTAACTTTCCCACAAATAAAGAAGATACAATCGCCTACGCAAGTCTACTTTTGCAAAAAAAAGTCTGCGGAAGAAGTTGTCATTTCACAAAAACGAAGGAGATTATTTAGTGTGAAACATTTGATGCAACAATTTTCTAAGAAGCGGAAATCTCATTTGCTAAGCCATGGTTTTCCACATAACTCTCTGTTTTCAAACTAAAGCTACAAAATCTTTGTGGATGGAGAAGTAGGCTGATAGCCAGCAGAAAGTTTATTCCATAATTTTACTAAAAAATTTTGTAACGAGAGTAGAATAAGGTGAGACCAAGTATCCATCAATGTAAGGAAGAAAATAGTAAGTTAATTCAGCAATGATCACAGAAAAAACAGCTACGTTAAGGAAACAGTCTTTTTCCCGAAGCACAGGAATTCTTCATTTTGTTGAATTTGTCCATGCATATAGAAGAGAAAACAAACTGAGCTTTTCTGAAGACCGAGGTAGCACTGAGCTGAGCAGTCCTTGGTGACCTTTACAAACGTTCCAAGTTCCTAAGAAATCAGAATGTTTATGAAGCGACGCCAATTTCTCTCAATTTCTCCATCATGAGTAAATAAAACAGACTTTGATATTGTACTTTTCATATACTGAAGTCTTATTACATTCGTGTAACGTTTACAAACTCTTCGCTGATTTCACTCATTTCTGCAGTTGTTTGGAAAAGGATCACCTGAAAAAGTTGAAATGTTGCCTTCTTACAGCAGGTGGTCAATTTGACATGTTCAGTACCACGTGTTTTTGAAGTCGTTCCAAATTTTTTACATAAAAGAGCACACCGAAATAATAATTGTATGGTCTTGCTAGGAAGACAGCTGTTCAGAACTGCAATGAATACGTTTGCAGCATTTTCGCTGACCGATGACAGTGGATCTCGTTCTTCAGCTGAAAAAATTGCTTCGTAGCATACGGTGCTTTGGCCATCGGATTTAGAAGCGCTGTTTACTAAAGTTTTTCTCATGCAAATTGAAAATTGTTCTGGAAAACACTTCTTTCAGTGTCTGAATCGCACATGGTAGTGATTGAAGTAGTGGCGTTAAGAATATTTCTCCGATTCAGAATGTGACGAAATCTCCTCTGTTCTTCTCTTTGATAACAAATCGAATGCACCATCAGCGCTGTAGGTTTACCGGCACTGTTAAGTGGTTTTCGTAAACGCTGAATAAGGATGAGTAAGGGTTTAGTGTTGCTTTAGTTGGTTTTCTGAACAACAAGCCGTTTGGCAGCAGCATTCGCCTTGCACTTCCAATGCGATATCGTAGAAAGTCGGCGAATTTTAGCGACTACCGAAAAGTGCTGCATTTAACCTCTCCCAATAAAGCATAAACGGCCCAGATAATGTTGATTCTTTATGCCGATATGAGAAGTATTTCAATAAGAGTTTTATCACTTTCACCGTACATTGACGTACTCAGTAGAAGTTTTTTCCATTGGTGCTGATTCCACGGCAGCAGAAATAACACTACCTAAGACTTCTACTGCGGACACAATAGCGAAAAAACTTCACTGAAAAGTGCTACACAGAAAGTGCTAAAAAGTCTACATTCTCTCCCAGTAGACATTTGTAGGATTTCCTAAAGCCGTTAAGGTTTGAAAAGAAACTATTGCGTTTCTCAAAACCTCAGACATAACAGGACCTAATATGAGAACCTTCCAACGCTCTCGATTCTGTAAGGCGTTTCCTCATTTTTTGCAACAAATTCTTCACATGTGCATTTCATAGTGCTTTATTGCAGCGCTTCACTGTCAGTTTTGGTGATCAAAACGAATGGGTATCTCATCAAAAAGAAAAGTAACCGACTTTTCTGCACTGCACAAAACTGTTTCGCCGAAGATCATTTAGGAGGAATTGATTCATAGCGTTACTCGGTGTAGACTGCTGCACAGAATCGCCATGTTGTTTTTGGAATCCTCCCATTCCCCCAATTGTTTGATCTCGTAATTTCTGTCATATTACAAATTCTGTTTTTCGCCAGATGCAGGCATCAATCACAAACAAAGCTTCCGAAAACGGCGAAAATAGCAGCTGCTGGAATACAGCACTCGCGAAAAATGATGAGTCAAGTGGTGGGCACTCACCGGTTTCCTATGCGGCGGGCAATGATTGTCCACCCTTTCACAATGGAGGCAAATGACCACTATGGTACGATTTGAACTAAACTACTTCCCAGCAGAAAAATGGCACTCGGTTCGAGAATGTTGTTGATACACATAGGTTTTATAGGTGTTTAAATAATTGCTATAAAAGGACGCCATAACGAAAATGAAGAAAAATACTGATGCTTGCTATATTAACAAGAAATATCCTGGTCCAAGCGTAAAATATTCTTTCGTCTCGTTCACGAGCGATAAAACGAAGGCACCATCAGTGGTGTTTTATCTTTAGCCCTTTTATGAGTTTTTATGAACGGCGAACAGAGCTGTATAAGCAGTTCCGTGTTGAAGCAGTTCCGCGTCGTTTCAATTGATTTCGTGAGCGACGAGCTGTTTCATTACGACGTTTTCCTTTCGACTTCATCACAGTACTGCAATTATTCGGCAAATTTCTGCCAAAAAAAGAAAATATTTCAAAATTTCGAGTTTTCAGGTGAGCAGTCGTGCGAATGCTCCATGCCAATACAAATTCGATATAAGTGCCGTTTTCGTCGCACTTTTCTTACAATCCACCACCAGTCGCCCCGTTGATCGCCGAGTGTCTTCACAGCGCCCCAGTAAATCTTCCATTTCTCCTTGGCCAATCCAACAAAAGTAGTGTAGATTTTGAAGGCCCCAAAGACTCGTTAGTAACGAAATATTCCTTCTCGCGTTTTCTTGATGAACTCTGACCATCGGTTCGCTTATACTCCTGCTATGCGTTTGATATCCCGGGAAATCCAATCACCAGTGGATGTGGCCCATCGTTGGTCGTTCGTAAGTATTACTTGTTTGGACCATCATATCACTGACGATTTTGCGTATGGACGTAGGTGTTTTGTTTCTCCTCTCTCACTTCCGTGACGGAAGGTACTCCCTGCATCACTTTACTGTTTCTTTCAACTTTTAGATCATTTCTTTCGTCATGCTATGTATTGACCTGGTTTCTGACTATATCTTAAGACGGGAAAGACTATAAAAATAATAAGGTAGTCACAGAGCGTGAATGAGGCGTGTGAAACCAATCCATTAGGCATAGACATCGTTATTTCGAATTTTAATCGAAGACCAATCCTTCCACATTCGCTATCAAAGTCGGCAAGCATTCGTTGCGGTTAGTGAATGTTAGTGTTATAGGAATAACGTTATCAGCAAGACAAAGGCAGTATAACCCTTAACCATCGATTTTCACAGCGGTACTCTCTCGTTTCAGTGTTCGCACGACGTTCTCAAAGATAGAGGTAAATAATTTTATCGAGGTGGCACAGCCTTGCCTAACGCCTGAAATCTTCCATTTTTTCCTGTCGCGTGCAAGAGCAGCCCAGTGGACTTTGCTCGGGGACTCCTTGAGCATCGCATCTTTCTTCTAAGCGTTTCGTGGAAAACTCTGACCATCGGGTCGGTGGTCTTCTTGCGGTGCGTATGACATTTCGAGGAATCATGTCATTAACGGCTCTTGTCTATCGGTTATAATTCATACGAATTACGTGTCGGGCCCACCTTATCTTCGAGTGTTTGGTGCAACAGCATCTTTCATTTTTGATCGTTGACGCAGATCGGAGCTTCGGATCCCATCCCTTGCTTGCGTGAAACGGCATACTCCTAGCATCGTACTTTCGACTGCGCGTTCAATAACGTTGAGTGATTTTTCATTCTGTCTACGCAGCGACCAGGTTTCTGACGCATACGTTTACGCAGAATGTGACGTTGAGTAGAAAAGATGGGCAAGGAGTCGGGTGTTCTTTGTTCTCTTCACTACAACCTCGATTCTCTTGAAAAATCGCCAAGCCGCTCGTTCCCTTCTACTCATCTCTGGAGCTAGGTCGTTCATCATATTGATTTCCCGACCTAGATAGATATAACTAGAATATTCGGAGCGATTCGTTCCGTTGAGCGTGAAAGGTGCATGCCAAACCAATCCATTCCTCAGGAACATCGATTTTGTGAGATTTAATCGGAGACCAATCTTTCCACAAGCTTTATCAAACTTGTCAAGCATGCGTTTCGCTTGGCTAGTGTTTGGTGTTATAAGGACGATGTTATCAGCAAAGCGAAGTTGGTATAACTGCCGCCCGTCGATTTTCACTCCCATATTATCCCATTCCAATGTTGGCATGACGTTCTGAAGGGTGTCGGTAAATAATTTTGGGGAGGATGTAACGCCTTGCCTAACTACTCTTTTGACATCAATGTTAATATCGTTGTAGAATGGTGAAACCTTGGTTGTGAAATTTTTGTACAGGTCACGGAGAATCTTTATGTGCTGAGTAGGGACTTCTTGTCAATCAAGGGCTTCCATAACCGCTTCTATCTCAATTGAGTCAAAGACCTTCTTTAAATCAATGAAAGTGAGACAGAGCGGTCTTTTGTACTCTCGCGATACTACAATGAGTCGTGTTACCGTGTGGATGTGGTCCATCGTACTAAATTCTTTCGAAACCCTGCTTGCTCACTTGGCTGTCCTTCGTCTAGTGTTCTGTCAATCCTGTTTAGGATGACTCGAGTGAAAAGTTTGTAGGCGACAGACAGTAGGGAGATTGGGCCATAGTTGCCGATATCGTGTAGGTCACCCTTCATAAACAATAATACGGTCTTGCTGGTCTTCCATTGAGTAAGGGCCTCACATTCAGACAGGTAACGTGTAAAGAGCCGAGCCAGTGTGTTTGCGAAGACTGGTGGAAGGTTATTCAGGTGTTCCGATCTTTTCCTGTTCGGACCTGGTGGTGTTCGATTTTTCACCGACGAAATGCCATATCGGATTTCGGAAGAGTGCACCGGTGGTACAACGTATCTATCCTCCTTCATTTCATACGACTGTAGGTGGGTGTGGCTATCGAAGACATCTGAATAGCACTTCTGACTGATTTTATGCATTGCCTTTCTGGACGCTGTAACTGTTCCGTCTCGGCGTAGGAGTGCAATCACCTTGGTCTTGTAATTGGTAAGCTTCGGTGGGCTTTGCGAATGCCCTTCCCAGCCTCTGCAGCTTCGGCCATTACTGCTGCTCTTCTCTCTCTAAGATATTCTTTTATCGCCTGTCTGTATTGTTTTGCAAGTTCGGACGTTAGCTCGCGGTTGCCTGCAGCTCGTGTGATTCCACGCTGGCGTATCAGCTCAAGTGTTTCTGGAGATGGACATCTCTTGATGACGTTCGATTTTTCTTCTTTCATAGCTCAACCATGAAAGTGTTGAATAAGCCGACCGTATTCCTCGTCGATGGAATCGGCAGCGACATCTTCGCAATAGCCGACTAGTGAATTGAACAAATCCTAGTTTACGGTGCTCCTGGGGCTTTGGTTTTGGATTTTGGCAGCTTTTCTCCTTTCTGCGAAAAATAGTATTTTGCACGAAGGAGACGATGGTCTGATCCAGTGTGGAATTTTGATACAACAGCGACACCCGTTTGGAAAAACCATCTATTTACTATGACGTGGTCTATTTCGTTATGGTGCTCTTTATTGGGAGACTCCCACTTCCAGCGCTGAGGGTAGGGCTTCTGGAATTGCGTGTGACCATAGATTGTCTTGGTCACCATGATAGATTCAGGTAACCGCTCACCCTGTCCGTTCCATTCTAATCCGTGGGTTTCAATGTGACTTCTTGGTCCAATCTTGGCGTTGAAATCACCAATGAAGACCTTGAAGAATGTGTGGTCTTCTCTGTAGAACTTCTTAACGCCATATAGAACGCTTCGACTTCTTTTTCGTCATAGTTTAATGTCGGCGCATAGACAACGAAAATTTTTAAAGTCAGAGTTAATCCACGTCTTGTTAATCGTAAACGTTCGATTTGGGTAGTAAGTTGTTCGAATGAAACGATGTTCATGGACAAACTCATGTTGACAAGAACGCCGACGCCGCCGACTCCTCTACTGTCTCATGCTCCTAGAAACAGTTCTTCTCCGGTGTCATAAACGGCGTTGAAGGGCTGGCGTCTTCTCGTCTTGGCTAGGTTAATGACGTCGTACATTATCCTTTTTACTTGCGCGATCAAGTCTTCTATCGAGAGCTCGGAAGCAAGTGTACCTGCATTGTAGGTACAGATGGTCACCATAGTTCCAGGCAGCTTCTATTGGCCCTGCAATTTTAGCAGCCTCTCCGTAGTCTTTCTACCCAACGCTGCAAAATTGCGGGCTCTTTCGGAGTCAGGGAAATGAGTCTCGTTTTTTTTTTTTACAGGGTTTAGCATTTTTGATACCCACGTGTAGCTTGCTGGACTCTGAACGCGGGGCCGGGTATACTCACTGGTAGCTTGCCAGTCTCTCCCAGAGTAGACATGGGCCTTATTTGTTGGAGGCGACTCCTAACGGCCTCCCATATACTTCTTTGTCACTTGGTTCCAACCTTTTGGCCGAATTGACTCGTAGAATGCAATCCGCATAATCAAGAACGAACTCACGCACGCATGCATGAATGCGTCTAGCAAATACAGAAAGTACGTGCAAATCAACGCAGCAGAAACAGTAGGTCCATCCCCTGAATCCATCTGCATCTCAAAAAAGCAAAGGTCGCTTTTGGTCCGCTATTAACCCCCTATCCGCCACCTGATGACGCGCCACGTAGCCTCACGACTGACCGGCTCGAGATCCCTCATATGAGGGAGACCCGTGGAAATTCCGATTGGATTGCCGAGAGTGACTTCTTTTCCAGACAAATCCGTAACCAACTTTTCGACCTCGGAGTGATGAGGTGCCTGGTTGGCCGGCCTGGTGCGGAGTCGAACTAGCACCATGGTCATGATGACAGACATCACTACCACTGTGCTATCCTCCTCCTCTCGAAGATATAGGTGAATAATTTTGGTGAGATGGTATCGCGTGACACCTCTTTTGACGTCGATTTAAATGTCGTTGCTCAGTGGTGATATCCTAGCTGCGAAGTTTTTATATGGCGCACTTACACGATGCCCTGGTTGTCTTCACGACCTTCATGAGTGCTTCTACCTCATAATAGTGAGCAGCTTTCTTTAAACAAGTGAGATAGACTGTCTCTGGTACTCTCACAATACCTCAGAAAAATTTGCCATCGCGCAGATGTGATCCATTGCAGTAGATCCTATTCGAAACACATGCTCCCACGGCTGTCAGCCTTCCAGTATTCGGTCTTGTCTGAGATAGCCTGAGTTAAAAATTTATAGGCGGCAGAGAGCACACATATTGCCTAGAAGTTGCCGATTTTGTGAAAGGCACCTTTTATAAAAAATAATACAGTCCTGTCGTTCTTAAACTGAATACGAACCTGGCATTCAACAGTTAACGTACGAAGAGTCGGTGTGGTGTGCTTATGAGAAAAGGCGTAAGGTTACTCACGTTTTCAGTTCTTATCCTGTCCCGTCCTGCTGCACGAATTTCGACCGACGAAATGGCATTTTGGATTTCAAAAGCAATAAACGAGTGAAATTTATTTACGATATTAGTCATTAAATTTTTACTTTCCTCTCATTACTGCAATCGTGCTGGATCGAGAGAAAAGAGTACCGCACTCGAATTATTAACCATTCTCATTGATTGCGGCCCCACATCAAGGATGACTTGAATAAAGCGTAATTGACACAAAAAAGGACTAATACTAAGCATCGGTAGTACATCAATATCCACACGTAGTGAGATGCTTTATTCCATCGGTGCTCCACTTCACTGTATTAGTCTCGGTGCGACAAAAACGGCTACATGGCGATGGCGACCACCAATGGACCACCAGCTGGAATCAATCCGACTTCGGAAAAGAGGAGACGTCGAAACGTTAGCCGAGTAAATTTTTCGTACCAGGTTTGTCTAATAATCGAAGAAAGTAGAAACCAATCAACTTTTCAAAGCTTTCAAACTCCGATTTTTTAAACACCAATAATTTATACGTCAACCACAACAACGCTTATGTGACATCCTCATGAGAGCATTGCTATGAAGGGAGAAATTCCTATGGAAAACATCTGACTAGAAACTTTTGCAAGTTGGAAGACTTAAGTTCTCGTATTCGTGCTTATTGAGCGTTTAAAGTCAGAGGTTTCCTAAATGGGTTCGCTTCCTTAAACAATCCTTCAATCGGATGAATGACGAAAAAGAGAAGCATCATCATGATGCCTTTTCGTTCTGCAACCTCTAACCGATGAAGATTTACTATAAACTAAAGCTGCTAAAATGAAGCAACACCCTCGTGTTAACTCATCAAAAATATATCGAGGAATGAATATTTCCGAATAGAGAGGAAAAAACTTCACAGCAAAGAGATTTTTTCATGCCAATTCATGAGCACTCAAATACCTCCGACAGGTGATTTTCGACTACGACGAAAATTATGGACCACAAAAATCGAAATTTGACGGAGATTGAAAGACTTAATAAATGAAGAAATGTGCTGAAATGAGCGTTCAGCGCAAATATGGCTTCATAGTTTATCACCTTTTTAAAGTTGATGCTGAAAAAAATTTACAGGTTTAATAGTTGTTGCAAACAATACATGGCTTAGCTCGAGTTAAGCTGACGGTCGCAGTTGCTTCTACGAACTGAGGTGCAAATGAACCCGCTGCCAATGATCGAAATACTCGGTCCACCGCGAGTTGTCACATCGCTCTTGAACAATTCGCAATGATGGTGGTATACACATAATTTTCTCCTTTCGAAATAGAAGTTATCTTTAAAAAGAGTCTTTCAAGCAGTGCTACTTCCATAGATTCTGTAGTGCACCGCGAAAATGAGATCGACATTCATTCCGGAGTTAAAATTACACACAACACTAGGATTTGCTATACCACATGCCGTCGTTATCGTACTACTAACGACGATGTACTGCGGCATGATCGCACCACGGAAAAAAGTGACTTCTTTATTCAAACCTTTGTTTTCATAAAATAGTCAGAAAGATAAGGAATTAGCTTTTATTGGTGTTTTCTTTTGTTTTCCCTATTTCTATAATTACACAATAAAGTGGTTTGGCCGAAAATAATGCGTGTTTTCTTTGGAACAACGATGAAAATTTTCTAGCAATGGTTTTCATCTCATCAGTTTTCCAACAATTTGCTCTAATAAAGGCGACATCCTTGACAAGGAAACGGCTAGCGCGGTGGTAGTACTTTCCTTCATAAAGGGCACGGTGTTGGCTCGAGTGCGCGCCAGGTTTACCAAGTCTCTCCTTAATTCGGGGTTGGGAAATAGGTACCAAACTTGTCTGGAAACATCCCAATGTCTAAAATATAAGTGGCAACCCTCTAGCCTGCTTGTCCCATAATCCTGAGAAAAATCGACTGTACTAGCATCCAGCAACATTGATGGCAGCCCTCGATAGTCCTCGAACGGCGATCGAACTCAAACGCCGAAGTTGGGAGACCATCGTGGATAATGAATACGGTCAAACGAGTCGAATTTAAAATCGAGATCAAATCATAAGGGGAATGGGACGATTCCAAAAGCAAATTGGTGATTTGGTGCAGCTGCCTACACTAAGTAACGCTATGAAACAATTCCCTTAATGATTTGCGGAACAACCACAACGTTGCTGAGATATTTGCAAAACTCTGGACCGCAAGTGTGTATGGTGGGGAACGAACGCGCTATTGTCCTTTCCGGGGAGTAACGCGTTCACAACCACACCATGCGGGTCCTTCGTTTCGCCTGTCTCTCAGCTATTTCTATCGATCTTTGCCACAGCAATCAACCATCCGATCTGCGGAACAGTTTTTGCAGTGCTGGAAAGTCTGCTACTTTTCTTTACTCTGAGATACCCTTTTGCTGTTGGTAACCAAAACTGAAACTGATGCGCTGCAACGAGGCACTATGAAATACATATGAGAAAAATTTGTTGCAGAAAGAGAGGAAACGCGTTTTAGAATCGAGGGCATTGCAAGGTGGTCATATCAGCTACTGTTATGTCCGAAGTCTTGGTGAACGCAGTGGTTCCTCTTTCAAACCTTAATGGCTTTAGATAGTACTACAAATGTCTACTGAGAGCAAATGTGCATTTTTTTACCACTTTATATGTAGCACTTTTCAGTGAAGTGTTCTGGTCACTGTGTCCGCAGTAGAAGTCTTAGGTAGTGTTGTTTCTGTTGTCATAGAATCAGCACTAATCGAAGAAATTTCTCCTGAGTACGTCAATGAACAAGAAAAATATTAAAACTCCTATCAGGATACTTCCTGCACCGGAATGGATAAGAAATATAATCTGCGCCGTTTATGCTAAGTTGGGAGAGAGTAAATGTAGCATTTTTCGACAATCGCTACAATTCGGTGACTTTCCCCGCTACTGCATTGGAAATGCAATGGGAATGCTGTGGTGAAACGACCTGTTTTCCAGGAAATCAACTAGGGCAACACGGAACTGGTTATTCATCTTTATTTAGCGTTCACAAAAAACTCATGACAGTGGCGATAATTCTACAGCGCTGCCGGTGCTTTCGATTTGTCATCCTAGAGAAAAACACAATAGAATTCTCAACGTTCTGAATCAGAGAATTCTCGTTAACTTCACTGCTTCAATCTCTACCGTGTGCGATTCGGACAGCCGATGAGGTGTTTTTCAGAACAATTTTCTATTCGCTTGAGACGAAGCCTTTAGCAAACAGTTTTTGAAAATCCGATGCCCCAAAGCAACGTATGCTGGACAGCAGTTTTGTCAGTTGAAGAACGAGATCTACTGTCAACGGTCAGCGAAATTGCTGCAATTGTATTCATTGCAGCTCTTAGCAGTTCTTTTTCTAGTGAGATCATACAATTATTATTTCGGAGCACTGTTTTATGTGAAGAATTTGGAATGACTTTAAAAACACGTGGTACTGAACAGACCAAGTTGGCCACTTACTGTAAGAAGGCAACATTTCAACTTTTTCAGGTGATCCTTTCCCAAACACCTGCAGAAATAAGTGAAATCTGTGAAGTGCTGGTAAGTGTTACACGAATGTGATGAGACATCAGTAAGTGGAAAGTGCAATAACAAGCTTTGTTTTGCCTGCTTATTGCGGAGAAATTGCGAGAAATGGACAGCGCTTCATAAACATTCTGATTTCTTAGGAACTTGGAACGTTTAAAAGGTCACCGAGGACGTCTCATCTCAGTGCTACCTCGGCTTTCAGAAACGCCAAGCTTCTTTTCCCTTCTATATAGATTGGAAATTCCAACAAAATCAAGGACTCCTTTACTCCGGGACAAAATCTGATGTCTTAACGTAGCTGTTTTTTCTATGGCCAATTCTTAATTGGTTTCCTATTTTCTTCCTCATACTGATAGATTCTTAGTGGCATCTTATTCCACACGCGTTTCTGAATTCTTCAGGAAATTTATTAAATTGGCTTTGTTTTGGCCATCAGTCGGCTTCTCCATCAAAAAAAGAGATTTCGTAGAACTACTTGAGAACTGAGAGATGTTAAGTGGAAGACCACGGATTGACAAATGACATTTCTGCTTCATAGAAAATTATTGCCAGAAATGTTTTACATTGAAAGTTTCCCTTCGTTCTTGTAAGTCGATAACTTCTTCCACAGATTTTTTTTCAAAAGTAGACTCCCGAAGACGACTGTAAACTTCGATATTTGTGGGAAAGCTAGGATTTTATGATGCACCAACACAAGCGAGAAGGCGGAGACCCTGTTTAAGCCATGGCACCTGAAGAATTTGCCCATTGTTTGCAATTTTCGTTAACTAATTGCTTCCACTTACGTCGTTTTCATTCAATATTTTTGCATACAGTTATTCTCATTAGCCAGTTTCCGAGTTTTCGCCACAGCACAGTGCATCGCGAAAGTCGCTCTGAGGGATGCTACGCTTTGAATTCAGTGAGCTGGGAGCTTCTAATGCTCATAGAAAAGTGAAAGAGGTGCAAAAACTTCTGCCTCACTGGCGTTACTGACGCATCCAAAAAAGAGGACATTTCTTTTATCGGCTTGAAGATAAACACCATTTTGTTCCCAAATAAAGAACCAATTAACAACCTCGTCCTTTCTCACCAAAGGAACAGAGAATTATTTGTTCTCATTTGTAGCCAACAGTGCTTGTTACACTTTTTAGCGACCGAGAACGATTTGTCTTACGAACATGACGAGAATTCTGGCTCTTCTGATTTCGTTGCTAGCGACAACCTCGACAGTGTTGGGATGTGGGGTGATGCCACCAGGTCAAGGTAATAAATAGAAAGTTGACATGACAGTGCATGCATTTGTAAGTTTAAATATAAAGCCCTTAACTGCAAACGAAGTGAATGTACCTGATATCTCATTACTGTTGAGAAATTCTCTTGAAACAAACCTTTCGATGAGAACATTTTTAATCTCAAATAGCGGAAGTTGGAATAATTTTCAATTAATAACTAAAAAACTAAAAATTGTCTTGCAGCAAGAACTAGGAACTTCACTGTCATCGGCTTTACCTTGCCAGTGGCAATGGTCTCTTCAACCGATGCCACTGCCCCTGCACAGGTTCCTGGCATTGGAACTAGCGTGCAGGGAGCTCAGGCATTTGTATCACGTCTTGTAATGCAAGCAGTGAGTTCACATCTCCTAGTTTTCAAGTTCTCCTTTCCAAATTTCTGGATGAGTGTAGGAAATAAATTAAAATTTCAAAAAATTTCGTCATCGTTTCCGACAGATTTTATGATCATAACTGAATATAGTTTAATAAAAACTTTTCCATATAAACTTTAGCACACTGTGAATATACTTGTTTTTGAGGTTATTGATGTTCTCGAACGACAAGGTCGCAGCGCTGGCCTTTCTGATGCTCTAATCTCAATTATTTTGGGTCAGCTCACTGTTCGAGTCAGTTATAGTCCACTGCAATGCATGAAAGTAACACTTAACCCAGCTGCAAATGTAGGCTGTGAGTTTTTAACTTTTGAGGTCATTTCGAGGAGCTTAAACTGATAACGCGTAAGCGCATTAAGAACTACGCTTTGTTCATTTCGAAACCGTCTATATTTCGAAATAGTTGTAGACATGAATTAACTGTAGGGAAGGCGATTCGAAAACCTCTGTTTTTGCAATATTTTCAGAAGTCTTTTAAAGCTTTTGCGTATTTAGAACATCTGATTATCTTTATTCCAGTTGGTGCTGCTAGAAATTAACATTGAGAGCAATTTAAAGTATCGGCATTGCGTGTGGAAGTGCACCGTTCAATACGCGTAAGGTTCTTCTTCGAGCCCACACGGGCCAACCAAAAAACCAAGCTGTTTGAGTTCTCGAAATTGGGAACGGCCTTATCCAGTATCTATTTGCTCACTGCAATCTACAAAGACTGACGACTACCTATGATGAAGGTGGAAAAATACCCTATCACGACTATCCCAGAATTTCTGAAAATGTAATGCACCATCCAGACGGTCCAGATTATTTCGAGCCTAAATAGCGTGTGTTAGAGTTGGGACCATTAAATCTAGTTTTATCTCTTTAAAAAAAAGTTACGGCAAAGCATATTTTGTCAAAATTATCGAAGCGAAAGTGATAGATGAGGATGGTGAAGTGGCCTGGAAGAATCTCAAGAACGGTGAAATAGCCAATACCTGCCATGTTGAACTTTGCTTCACATAATTGGAGTATGCTATCCGCTGCTTGTCTAGGAAACTATAGCAAATAAGATATTTCCACTTCCAATAAGCGTTTCTAAGAGTTCTTACGACAATGTAGTACATTGCAAGAAGAACAAAACTGGTAAAAAGAAATTTTCACAGTTACTTAAACCAAAAAAAAGGTTTTTAAACAAATCTTCTAAACAGTAGAGTCCTAAATATTTTAAGACAATGTCAATCAAATTGTTTTACAATTGAATATAGTATTTTCATACAAGAGGGGCGGATAGCACAATGGTAGTGACGCCGATAATCAAGAACATGGTACACGTTCGATTCTGCTCCAGGCCCGCCAATCCTCTCATCTCTCCTAGGTCCGAAAATTGGGTCTGGACTCGTCCGGAAAGGAACCAACCTTTGCAGCCCAAGTGAGAACGCTCTAGCCAGGCAATTTCTGGACTCCAGGCAGAATCGATTCGACCAGTATTCAAGATGTCACACGTAAAATCTAGAAAACCTAAGTGTATGATGTAAGCGAAGAGTAGAATCGAATATGAGGAGTACTGGGATCCGCCCAGTGGACGCGAAGACAGTTCGTATAAAATAAAATGCTAAATTTTCCCACGACCACATTTCTATCAACAACGGCTTTGATCAAACATTTGGTCAACTGATGCATTGATCGAAGGAATTTTGCAAAGTGAAATAAAAATTGGAAAGAACAAGAAAAGCTACCTATGAAAACTAATTGTCAGTTTGCTTAAAGGTGTTACTTGCAGTTATGGGAGTTGATGCCATGATGAAGCCACACTGCATAGTTATCGGGAACACGGTGACTGCTCTATGCAATGCAATGGCTAATGAAATGTGTCAGCTAGACAATGCCATGATGATCGGACAAATTCCTCCCATGCACTTATCAATTTCTGGAAGCCTCACAGTTGGTATTACTTAACTTTCCACACAGTTTTTTTAAGAAGGAAGAAAGTGTTTAGACCACGAACGTCATTATGGCGAACTGGTCGAGAGAGATGTGGCAAGGTGTGGTGAACAGAGCGGTTCGAATGCTGGCATCGGGTCCATTTAGTACGAACTTTGCCTCCGCATTTGCGACCGTCAACTAAAATGAGAGTTAAGTGTGAAGCGTTTGGAATATACTAATGCGATAAATGGCGGTAAAGTTTTAACCCAAAACTGTGTTCATTGGCTAGACTTATGTAAAAAAACAAAGTTGACTTTAAAATGTGATAAATCACTAGTGCTGCCTTTGCAAGGCTAATTAGCGTGAGCTAATTGAAGCCTTTTGCATAAAAGAAGTGGCTGGGAAAAATGTCTTAGTTCATATAACCACAAAATTGCTGAGAAATTTGCAAAACTGCGGACCCGAGCTGTCTGCGATGGGGAGCGAACGCGTTGTTACCCTTCCTGGGAACTAACGCCCTCACCACCACACCATGCGGGTCCTTCGCTTGGCTTGTCGGTCAGATATTTCTATCGATGAGTGCCATCTGGAGTTCTGCAAATATCCCAGCAACTTTATGGTTGTATCTCGCTTATTACTCTGCCGTAAGAGCTGGGGTAGGCAGAAAATAAGAAGTAAAAATCGTGATTTCAACTACAGCCACAGTTTGACTGGGTCCAGTGCTGATGAGGGCTTCCCAGACCAATCTCGTTGACGGGTGATTGCTAATGGCACTGATCGATACAACTAGCTGAGAGAGTGTCGGAACGTAGGAACCGCATGATGTGGTGGTGAACTCGTTAGCCACCGGAAAGGATGCATTCTTTTCCCAACACAGAGGCCTGCGGTCCGGAGTTTTTACAAATGCATCAGCAACGTTGTGGCTGTATTTCACTTAATACCCTCCTGTGAAAACTCTAGTAGGCAGAAAATAAGAAGTAAAATATTAAAATATTAAGTTCATATGTTTAAAAATCGTCCATCTTCAACTGACGGTTGGTCAGAAGGAAACTCATGAAAAATGAAATACTTTGCAAAACAGTAAACGGTTTAGAATAAACAGTTGTACTGTGATATGCTATAAAGAAAGAGCTCCTGTAGCACAACAAATAAAAGTACTGCGGAATGCAAATACCGCTACTTCGTTACCGATCCTTTCGTCGACGTACTCTTCCTCACCTCTCACGGGTCGGCTAGTTTGTGCCAAACTTTTCCAGGAGGATACAAAAACAGATTTGATTTGCTGGCAAGCAAACGAGAGTTTCTATGCAAGGAAAATATATAGTAACCAATTTTTAAGATGTTTGATAGAATCAAATAGATGACGTAAGGGGAGATTGCTCAACCATGGGCGCCTTATTTTTCATCGTTATGGAAATGCTTCATAAATTTAAACAAAAACGCAATCGCAGCTTCTTGAGAAATGGTAATACTTGCTGGCACAGAGCTGATTGAAGAAAAATAATGAAAGACCTTGTCTCTTCGTTTTTTTTCCCTCCATTTTTGGACTTACAATTCGATTTTCCTTCCTCTTTACTCTTTGTCATTTATCGAGGGAGCCTTCGTTTTGGACTACTTTCTCTGAATAGCTGCAGAACGCGTACACTTCTTTCTCACCGGTTGCACAATTTTTCGAGCAAGGTGATGGCGACTTTTTCATGGCGAGAAAGTTGGAGATGGGGAAGAACTATATTCGACGACAGGATTTCGTATAAACTGACCTGACAGGAAATAGATGAGTGTCGGACAAAGCCGACCTCTCCCACGTGTGAGAATTTTTCCACTATGAACAGCAAAAGCCCGGTCATATGATTGGCCTGTGTCCATTTTCCTGTTTCTCGTCTTTTGTTCAGCGGTCATTAGGAACTTGGTACAATCAGCGAAAAGTGTAAGGGTCGCGTGGAAGCTATCATGGAGAAACAGTTAGTCGATGTCAATGACTGTTATCTACATTATCGTGGCCTTGTTGCTAACATATTTCTTGTAAAATCAGGAACTAACCAGACACAAACAATGCTGTTTATTTTCGCAGCCTAAGTGGAAAGCACAGATATGGGTACGTAAGAAAGATAACGTCATTTTACCATGGGGAAAGACGAAGTATCGTTACGAGATCTTCTCGGTTATGTTTTTGTGCCCTATGGGTGCTCAACGGGGTGTTTACTTTGCAGCAGTTCCCAGGATCAACTTTCTCTTAACCTCGGCATTTGAATATGAATGCGTCGTTTTCTTGTTCAGCAATTGCGAGGTTTTTAAATAGCATGCATTTACTTTCATAGAAAAACACAATACAATACAACGCTAGCTGACGCTTCGGCAGTATCGCCTTCTTCAGAGCCTGGAAGGGTATACTGATATACAATCTACTAGGCCAAACGCTTCAATAACACTTACAAAAAGACGAAAAACTCTATGGTGATTCCATGATTAACAGCTTCTAGTAAAACTCACCGCTAAAACTCAGCATTGTCGCTAAGAGTTAAGATTGTCTTAGCTAGACAGCAGATCAACTTTCTCCGCCGCTGTTTTCAACATCGAGTCGTGCCGAAGTTTGTGAAACGAAAGGGACTTCACGAGAAATGCGGTCAACCAGAGGGCAGCAAACGACTACGAGGCATCGAAATGGAACTACTTCGAGCTGCACTACGAAGCAAGCAGAACGAGATGTTTGCCAGAATGAAGAAGTGTGCAACGAAGGAACATTTTTGTGCTTTGTATTTGGAGGATCGCTTAAGAGAGTAAGAGAATAGTTGGTGGGTCAATATTGATATGCGATTTTATTAGGTCTAATGCCAAAATAGCCTTACAGCGAAAATTCGAAAATCTTTTGTGTAATTCACATGTCTCAACTTTAAAAAACAACAGCAAACGAATTCCTTGTGCTTCTGATAATAGCCAAAATGGGGTTGATAATGCAGCAAGAAAATCTAGGGTCACCGTGATTGGGGGCACGACAATACCTGAGAATGCGCGCTCGCTATTAGAATTGGTCCCAAGTTTTGCACCATCACAGCCTATTTCTAAAACGACCTTGCGTAGGATAGCATGCAACCTCTATGAGCTTCAAGATTGACACCGCTATCAGGCCTCAACAAGAACATCGAGAACTAGAATTGTGTATTTAATAAACGGCGTCGAGAATGAATATCTGATCAAAATTAGCAGGGGCTTCTATCTCAATCACGCATTTCGCACTAATGAAATGGCAACCACTGATGGGACTAATGAGTTTACTATAAAAATTTTTCTTTAGTCTTCATATATGTTAAGAAAATTTTTTAATGTAATAATATGATAGTAGAAGTGGGTCAAAACTACTCCATCTGAAGCTAATTTTCACCCTCAGTTCTGAAGCAATCGGGTCTTCTACTTCTTAGCCTAATAATGGTTCTCGAAACACAGACTAACTTCTCACCATCACAATAGCCCCTTCGTTTTTGCTATTTCTGGGTGTACCAATATTTTTTGCCATAATGTAGCCAGGCAGTGATCGAAGACTCTAGTGGACACGATTGTCGACAAAAAAAATTATTTATAAAACTCATTCTTATCGTCTCTACAACAGGAAGGCCCCTCACTGCAGAAATATCGTTGGAAAGCTGCCAACGCCAGATCAGAATTTGGATCAAATCGTATTTCATAGGTCAGTTGCATGGAAGCAAAGCTTTCCGTTAAAATTCAGTGCTATGGAAGGGTAGCTTGGAGAGGTGCAGCAGCCGTTATATAAAATTGGTAATATCCCGTTGACGCTGGTATCAGGGACCTCCACATCATTTTTATACAGAAAAATGGCTTTGACATAAACCGTCAATGCTACTATTGTACCATAATAGTTTCAATAACTGGCGCCCGCTCGAGTCTCTCGGCCATCAACGGGGCGACAGCTTATACAGGTGATATCGAAAAAGTGTGGAATGCTCACATCCGCTTTTTTCTTCTTTCTTTACATGTACTTCGATTTCGGATTTCATAAATGAAAACCAATGGTACAACGTATCCATCCTCCTTTATCTCATATGACGGAAGGTGGACGTGGCTATCGAAGTGATCCGAGTAGTATTCAACAATCATTTTCTCCATTCCCTTTCTGGACGCTGTGACTGCTCCGTTTGGGCATCGAATCGCAACTATCTTAGTTCTGTAATTGGCGAAGCTTCAGTGGGCTTTGCGAATGCTTTTTCCATCCTCTGCAGCTTTGACCATTACTGCTGCTCCTCTCCCTTTAGGACCCTCTTTCAACGCCTGTCTGCATTGCTTCGCAAGTTGGGACGTTAGTTCGCGTTTGCCTACAGGTCGTGCGGTTCCACGCTGGCGCATCAGCTCGAGCGTTTCTAGAGCCAAACGTCTCTTGGCGAGTTTCGAACTCTCAGCTTTCACAGCACTAACATAATGATGTTGAATGAGCCAATCGTATTCTTCGTCGATGTTGTCGACAATAACATCTTTCCAACAGCCGACTAATTAATTGAATAAGTCTGAGATTATGGTGGTTCCGGAACCTCAGTTTTTGATGATGCTTTGATTCGGTATAGAATTTTAGGGCAACAGCGACATCGGTTAGGCAAAACCTTTTTTTTACTGTGATGTGGTCTATTTCGTTAAAGCTACTCTCCATTGGGAGACTCCCACGACTAGTGTCGATAGTGGGGTTTTTTGAGTTGCGAGTTACCATGGATGGTCCTGTTCGTTATGATAAACTCAGAGAGCCGCTCACCGTGTTCGTTCCATTCTAATCCGTGGGTCTCAATGTGACGCTCTTTAAAGGTTTTTCTTGGTTCGATCTTGGCGTTGAAATCTTCAGTGATGAAAGCCGCTTCAATTTCTTCTTTTTCTTCATAGTTTGATGTAGGCAGGTAAACGACGAAGATTGGCAAAGCTGGAATTGATCCACGTCTTCTTAATCGTAAACATCCGATTCGAGTTGTAACTTATGCGAATGAATCGATGTTCATGGACGAACTTGTGTTGACGAGAACGCCGCAGCCAATGACTCCTTCGGTTATCAGTGTGGTGGCAATTAGCCTATCTATAATTATCTCCGATTTAAATAATTTAGGTGATCTTCCACACAGTTATACCCACCGACTGGTGCGCTATGTCACTACAGTTGGGGTATCTATTTAGTCTATTTTCAATCATTGTTAGCTTCACAACATTTTGTTGATCGCTACTCTAGTTTGAAAAAAGGACTTTAAAGATAAACAGAGAGCAATTAAACGCTAGAAGCGTAGCAGCATTTCAAAAAATTTTCCGAAATTTTACTTCGAGAACACGAATAGCTGCGGACCATCGGCTCAGATAAAGACGATGCCATCGAAACGTTAACCTAATCAGGATTGAATATCAGCAAGTGTAAACTTATCAACGACAGAGTATATATTAATACTAAGGCAATGCAGTTGTATCGCTACACCAAAATAGGTAGAGTAACCATGATTGAAAAATGTGGTGCCCCTAGCTCTCAATAACTTACCACAAAGTTGAATGACTAGCTTGCGTCAGACATAACATCTACACGTAAAGTCATGCCTTTACACAGCAAATTGGAATTCCTTCAAAGTCGACCCTGGTGGAAATTCTCGAACAACTTTTAAGATCTAGCGAGCCACATTTTTTCTATTTTAAACAAGCCGCCCACACATCTGCTATGCGGCTTACGGCCTTTCCCACACTCGATTCGTTCCATCACATCCATAATCCACTAAAATCTTCCAACTTGTGCGTCTACCTTCGACTGCCGCTTGAGGATTTTTATCTCATCTTGAGAATGCTTGTCGAGTTGATTCACACTGAAATCCTGGGATAGCCGGAATAGAGCGCTCCCAATTGAATTGCAGAGAGCGATTGTTTGTTTAGACAAGTTCAGTACCAATTTTCAAACCCCGATGGAATAGAGTCTTGGTACAGCCCTCAGTGAGATCAAATCAACACCCTGCTCGAATGGTATCACCACCACTGTGCTGTCTACCTCTTGACAGCCACATTAAATGAAAAAATTTGTTTACCTCTTTGGTTTACTGACAAAATGCGTCAAAAACTGTGGCTATTACGATTTCGAGGCAATGTGAAGCACTACGCCGCTCTAAACTGTAAAGACGTCTACAGAGGCATTTCTCTGCATTGGATGAAGTTTGTTGACTTAGTACGATATCGCATTGAAAGGGCAAGGTAATTGATTGGCGAAGCCACTCCTCGCTCAGGAGTTCAACTAAAACGACATGAAACTACTTATACAGCTTTATTCAGCGTTCATCAGAACTTATAGCGAAGCGAATGATTCTACAGCTCTGACTGTGGCATCCGTTTTGTCAACAGCGAAAGGGACCAATCCGATTTAATTACGTTCCCATTCGACGAATCCTCTCTAGTGTAATGAAATTGAGGCAAATTTTCAGTGTTCCACCAAGCACTTGGATTACTACCATTATGCAGTGCACATTGTGAGAGAAATATTTTTCAGTACAATATTCAATTCGCTTGATGGGTAGCCGTTAATAAGCATTTCTTCAAAATTCGATGTTCAAGTCGTCGCCTGCTGGACAGCAATTCCGTGACGTGATGAAGCTGTCACGTATTAGAGGTTGGAATGTGGCGGGTGGAGCTCTGCACAGTTCCTTTTCTACTGAGATCGAGCAATGTTTGCTTTCAAGCGTTGTTTTTACGTTTAGTTAAGACGTGAAAATTTTCGACTTCTTTTAAAACCAAGGGCAACGAATGAATAAAATTTGACGAAAAAAGATTTCGATTTTTTCTGTTGAAGCTTTGCTAAACATCCTAAGAAATAAGTTGAACAGGTGAAGAACTTGCAATCCTTACAAGAGTGGAATGAAACTCCACTAGACGAAATATCTAGCAGCAAATTTTGTACTGTTTTAGTCATATCATGGAAAAATTGTGAGAAATTGAAGGCATTCCTAAATAGTCGTCATTTATAAAAACATAGACCTTTAGGAAAAGCTACTGAGGAGGTCTGAGCTCAACGCTGCTACAGTCACGTTCCTTACATCGTCCATTTTCCTTTTTCATCTTGAAATGAAGGATTTTCGCTCACAAAACTTGACGCCTTATCCTCGATGCGGCTGCTCTTTTTGTGACGAATCCTGGTTTTCTTCTTCCTTCTCACATTGGTGGATTCTTCGTGCCACATTACTCAATCCACACATGTGAAACGTTCAATGAAAATCAGCAAAAGTTATCACTTTGCTCCTCAGTCAATCCTTTCATAACCAAACGGCATTTGATAGCCCTATAAAATCAGGGAAGGTAGTGAAAATCAGAGCTTAAAGAATGTGATTTATATAGTTAAGGCAGCCGTTGCCAAGAATGCCCGCACAGAAATTAGCCCTCGTTTTTGTCACACGCTGTCTTCTTTGATAGAATTTTTTTTGGTGATGCACTTGTAAATGCTGCCTTTTCTTCATTGTGCATTCCTTCAACTCGGAGGAAGTCGGGATTTTATGCCGCTGCAACATAAATGAGGTGACGGAAACCCAGTTTAAGCAGTAGGAATCGGCCCATTCATTTAATGTTTTAAAGTGATCGCAGTGACGTGCCTTGTTTCCACTTAACATGAAACGGACGTTTCATTTCATCTTCCGGCGCTCATGTGCTTCCTTACATCAGAAATTGTCAAAAATGTCGCTCCATAGAATTTCGCCTAGGATTAAGTGGGTTGGGTATTCCAGATATCTTAGAAAAGCAGCAGAACACAAAAACATCTACCATGCCTACATCACTGACGTACAAATGCTGAATTCCAAAGTCGTTGTTGCTTTGTGGAAAATTTGATGAAGAGAAGTTGTTCTCAGTTCAGACTATACTATTTGTCTAGATTTTTAAGAGCCGAAAATGAGTAGTCTTATAAACACAGCAAGACTTCTGCCTCTCTGATTTCGATGCTAGCTACTGTCTGGAGAATGACGTTGTGTTAACTGATATCGATAGGTCAAGGTAGTGTGCAAGAGATTTTTGTGTTAGTACAATCATTCCTATTTATAAATAAGAAGTCATACTCCTTTATCAGAGCGAATTTACCTGACATTTCATAACTATTGACAGAGTGTGATAACCCGAGCCTTTTGAAACAAAGCTTTTTAAAACAAACCACTGTCTTAACTCTTTTATTTACTACATTTTTCTTTTTAATGGCAGGGTATGTTGTGAAATATAACTCGTATGAAGTGCTGAGATATTTGCAAAACTCCGGACCACAGGTGTATGCAGTGGGGAACGAACACGCGCTGTTGTCCTTACCGGGGAGCGGCGCACTTCACCACTACACCATCCGGGTCATGGTGTACTGGTGAAGTGCGCTGCTCCCCGGTAAGGACAACAGCGCGTGTTCGTTCCCCACTGCATACACCTGTGGTCCGGAGTTTTGCAAATATCTCAGCACTTCATACGAGCTATATTTCACAAAGCACTGTATTTACGACAAATGAGTTTTTTGGTCTAAATAGTAGAAAAACAAAGAAAATAACTTCATGAAAGCATGTTCACCAGATGGATAAATATATTTATTTTCTTCTAAGGTTTCGACGTCTTCGCCCTCATCAGAGCCGATGGTCCGAGTCGATGGTCCACGTCTGCTTTTCACCTCGAAGTGGCGACTTCGTCTTCGTGTCGGGTCAGGTCTTCCTCAGCGGGCTTTATTGAATGAAACATCCTCACTCAGTGATGCACTTTTATACACGATGCTGATGGTGGATCTAACTACAACGTCTGGTGATAACTAATTTTTTTCTTCCGGACAATGCATCCTACAGAAGTCGGTGTTATTATCTGCTAGTACAAAACATAGTAATAATTCGCAACCGACTTTCCTTTAACGGCGGTGTAACTAATCAATATATGTTCTTTCTTTGATAAACTTACACGAGGTTGATAAACATATGTCCTACTTTGTGCTATCTGATATATCAATATCAGAATAACTATTTCTAGCAACCTCGGCACTGATCGAAAAAATTTCGAAAATAAAAAAAATTAAAAAGTAAAAAATAAAAACGAAAAAATAAATGAAACAAATGAATAAAATAAAAAATTCCGAAAATAAATATATTTATCAACCTTGTGTAAGGTCATCAAACAAACAATACACGTTGATTAGCCACACCGAGGTTAAAGGAAAGTCGGTTTTGAAATGTTCAGCGGAATTATTTGAACTTTACATCACCGTAAACGGCATTGATTTGCCAGTGGCCATGGCCATGTTTTCAATGGCTAACATCCTCGCGCAGGTTTCTGGTTTTCCAACGACTCCGTAGGGAGCTAAATCATTTGTATCGGATCTTATAATGGACGCTAGGATAGGCCCATAGTTGTTAGATTTCATGCACTTTGTTCGTAATTTCTAGGTTCGCGCGAAGAGTTTGGAAAATGTTTTTTTAAAAATTCGATTTTCTTCTGTTATTAGAAAAACATATATTCAGTTATTATTCTAACAATTCATCCAATTTCGCGATAATTTCAATGCATCGAAACGGGGAAGTGTTAGGTCTGTGGAAGCACTTCTTTGTGCTCTTCAGCAATACGCATAAAACGACATCTTAGAATGATTACTGCTAATGAGTTCAGCAAAACTATAGAACACCAAATACATTTCTGGGTTCTGCTTTTATAAAGTTTACTAAAATTGACATTTTCATATAGCAAGAACTCTTTTGAAGAAGGCTTTTGAAAATGCGGAATTTGCTGGTAAGAGCAACGGAAATCTTTTTCAGCAATGAGTCCATGGTAAAGCGATGGTCTTGGTTCTGCAATGGATAAAGTACTGGCGAATCTAGTGTCTCTCCTTGCATGCCTTCACATCTTCAGCAAATATTAGTGTCTATTGCAAGTAAATGTAGACCTCTTTTCTTGGCTTTTCGTGTTCATAATTTTTAAATGAAATTCTCCGGTTTAACGCGTCAACAGAAAAAAACTGTATGCCGTTGTCTCTACTGCTGAGAGATAGTGCTACAAGGAAAGAAGACTGAGTATTTCAATAGAGAATGCATAGATCCGGTGTTAGGACATTTGTCATCCCGACAGAAATGGAGTTATAATCTGCTAGACGTTTACATTAAGAGTGATGAAGAGGTGCACAGCAAAATATATCAACACTGAATGGAAGACAATCGCTCAGTATACTCTAGTACTCTGCGTCTATTTGTTCTGCACTCCAAAGTTCCTCATTAAGATCACTTGAAGATTGAGCGACAATCGCCTATCTCAGAAAACACGGTGAGGTGTGTTAGTGGTATGAAATTTTGCAACTTGTCATTTCCATCTACGCAAAGATCCTTCGTTGTTTTATAGTGATAAAACCAGAAAATGCGAAAAAAATAAAAAATGAGTTTGCCCAAAACTATTCCTTAGTACTCAAAGTGTTAGTAGTTTCGGAAGACCGTTTAACATCATGATTAAGGTAAGCGGTGGAGACGGTGCGACAACTCCGTTTTAGTTTTCATGTTCAAAGAGCCTTAATTACTATGAACGGCAATTTGTCCGGCTTTGTTAGGCTCCTTCGTGCATCGCGTATTTGATTTCTTCAAACATCTGGAGGCTAGTGCATATTTGGTTTGAACAATGAAATACGCTGCCTTATGAGCAAGTTAGGTCGCTGTTCTTATTCTCCAAAAAAGTTTTATACCATTTCACCGACGATGAGGGTAAAAGAAATGCAAAGTCAAAACGAAGCACATGAATGTAACACATCAAGCATGTATTGCAGAGCACTACACCGCTAACCGATGGGATAGGGTAACCCTACTCCCATATCACAGTGCAACTACTTATTTTCACGATTAGGCGGAGACTTTTACGAAACCTGGACACCAGCCAGATTAGAAAGTGCGGCTACCCTTTCTGAGGCTCGCGCGTTACCCACTGCACCACTGAGGCTCTACCTTTCTCTTTCTCATAGCCAGATGCCTAGCGGGTTCTATCAGAAATCACCCGTCAACGGGAATGGTTCGATGGTTAACACGTAGGCTCCCGGAAAGGGCGGTTGTGGCTTCTAATATGACCTAGGGTCCAAGTTTTGCAAATATCTCGGTCTCATCGTGGTTGTGCTTTATATCATACCCTGCTGTAAAAAAACAATGATAAACATTAATATAACTTCTATAATGTTGAGCTATTTGCAAAACTACGGACCGCAGATGTCTGCGGTGGTGAACGAACGCGCTATGGTCTTTTCTGGGGAGTAACGCGTTCACCACCACACTATGCGGGTCCATCGTTTCGCTTGTCTCTCAACTAGTTGTACCAATCAGCGACAGATCGATCATAGTGTGGTGGTGAGTGCGTTACTTCCCGGAAAGGGCAATGGCGTGTTCGTTCCCCACATCAGGCACCTGCGGTCCCGACTTTTGGAAATATCTCAGCATCATTGAAGTTATATTTCGCGATACTCCCTGTCATTAAAAATAGTAGGCAGTAAATAAAACGGTTAGGATTCTATTGTATTTGTTTTTTTCACACGAAGTTACTCATTAAACACATCTGTAGTTTAGCACTTTCTTTGAAGTTTAGGTGGAAAAATTCGCATAAATGCATAGTTTATTCCAATCGCTTCACTGCTGAGCTCGCGTTTCAGCCGACGGTCGCAAATGCCGAGGCGAAGTTCGCCCCAAATGGACCCGATGCCAGCATTCGAACCGCTCTGTTCACCACACCTTGCCACATCTCTCTCGACCAGTTCGCCATGATTATGTTTGTGGTCTGAAGAGAATGTTTACGTAAAGAAATTGTATAGAAAGCAGCGAAATTCTGACCGAGAGCGTTCCTGAAATTGTGGAGTGTGTTGGAGGAATGGCCATGATATTCATGTTCATATCTAGCCTACACATAGCATTTTCATCCGGTCCACCGCATAAAGAGGTCACCGTGCTGCCGACGATGATGCAGTGAGGCGTCATCGCGCCGCGTGCAACTGTAAGCAGTTTCTTCAATCAACCGTTGGTTCCAAAGAGGAAAGTCTCAAAAACACGAGAATCAGTTTTTTTCAGTGAGCCTTTGCGATTTTCGAGATTTCTACTTTACTTTCATAAGAACACTGCGCTAAATATTCAAGTAATTTCGCTGATAATGCGTTGAAATAATTGGGACTTCGTTGACAGCATGAATTCTTTTAATAAAAGCATTTTAATTCGAGTAGAGATTGCCTAGAAGTCTTAAAATTCCTTACTCGAAGTGGAAATAATTTATTTATTAGAGAACTGCGAACGGGTACAGAGCAGAATCTATGTATAGACTTAAGCGGTTTTTTTCACGTTTACGTCATTTTGTTTGGGAAGAATAACTTGACGGCTAACTGGTGCAAGGCTTAACCTTGGCAGTGAAAGAGAATTAGGGACTTTTTCTTACACAACATGGCACCGCATATTGTACGGGTGGCAGCATTCTTGAATTTCATTCGTATTCTCGCATCAGTCAGCCATGAAGCTCTTCAGACCTTCATGGAACTTCGACTGCTGTTTGACGGCTACTTTTTCTCTCTCTGATTGTCGTCAAGTGCTTGTAGAGTCGTTTCTATTTCGCATCCTTTCTTAGCTCTGCTAGAGCGTTCTTCAGCGGATGTGAAGGTGTGACTTGGGCCAATGAAAAGCGAAGAGGCTTGGCGTTCCTAGGGCGGAGTAGAACTTGCACTTTGCTCGTGATATGCAACACCACTATCGGTGCATCATTCGCCTTTTCATGTCAAAAATTGTTATTAATAATAATAAAACATAAAAACAGTGAAGTAATAGTAAAACAGTAAAAAACAACAACAATGCCAATAAACGTAGCAATTGTATTGGCCGAATTTTTCTATGTATATTACTGTTGAGGGACTTACTCAATAAATCCGAGAAATTTAAACAAATGATATTTAACCGTTTTTGTCCATACCTAATTCATTTCCACGTTTATTTTTAAAACGATTCTCGTGAAAATATTGAGGAAGTTGTGAACGCTATGCCGCATTTATGGACTCTCTTAACTGATGCTGAAAGTTAAGTACTTACATTCCACATTAGCTGCTTGGTTAACAGCAACTTGCTGGCATTGCAATGGAGTATAGTTGACTTGAACAGTGAGCTGACCCAAAATGATAGCGATTATGGCATCAGAGAGGCCAGCGTTACGACCTTGCTGTTCGAGTACATCAAGCACCTCAAGAACAAACTTCTTCAGTACCTTGCAAGGTTTACACACAACCGATTTCGAACAAATTTTATTGTGTTGTGACGTCAAACAGTGTTAGAAATGAAACGCTGGCGAAGTTTCTGGAAGTTTAAATTCACTTTCTACGGTCTTGCGAAAATCGCGAAAGCACAGGAATTTGGAATTCATGTGTTGTGGACTCACTGCTTGCATTATGATACGCGATACAAATGCTTGAGCTCCACCTTCACTAGTTGCAATGCCAGGAACGCGGGCAGGAACATTGGCTGCGGTGGAGTACACCATAGCCACTGGCAAGGAAAAGCCGGTGACGTTGAAGGTCCTCGACATTGCTGCAACGATATTCTACAGGTTCACCGTAAGAAATTAAAAATGAAATAAATTTTTTAGAATTATTCTTCCAACAACCTTTCTTCTTTACTTTTTCTACTGTTCCAAATTGGAAATCTTTTTATCAAAAAAATCCTATAAAGATGGGTCCCAATAAGCAATGAAGTGTTAAATACATTTACTCCGTGGTCCGGAGTTTCCCGAATATCTCAGGATTATTATGGTTGTATTTCACATAATTCTCTGCTGTAAAAAAAGTAGTAGGCAGCAAAGAAAAAGCTTAGATCTACTCTGTTTAAGGATCTTCACTTATGGTTTAGATTGCACGTGTTTGTACTCCCGCGATAATTTTTATTCATTACCTTGACCCGGTGGCATCGTCCCACAAGCTAACACTGTCCAGGCGTTCGTTAGCAACGAAATCAGAAGAAGCAGAAGTTTCGCCACGTTTGTAAGACTATTCATTTTTTGGCTTTTGAAATTCTGAACGGATGCTGTTAATTGAAGCGAAAATAAATTTTCTGTTTTCTGGATCGGAGCACAAGGTGGGAACGGATTTTGCATTCGGTTATTTTACGTCGGTGACGCTTCTGCGGCAAACGTTTTTGCAGTCCTTTGACTTTTCCAATGGAGGTAGGAATCGAGAAGTATTCTTTCACTGGAAGGCTAATACAAGGTAGATAAAAAACTATCTTCGGCTAACGCTTTGAAACAGAGTTAGGAGCCTCAAATCCACTGGATATTAAGCAAAATTCTTCGAGGTGGCATTAATCACAAATTCTAATGTCAGCAAGCACATGAGAAGCTGTTAATGACGAAGAATATTTACTGAGCGTTGAGTGAGAACAGGATACGAAACAGCAACCACTTTAAAAAACTGAGAAAAATGGCCAGTTGCACAGAAGCCACGATTTAAATTGGGTTCCCACCATCGTGTTCCTATTGCTATGGTATAAAATCGAGCCTTCTACATAAATAAACATACAGTGTTTATCAGAAAGACAGTGTTTTTACAAGTGCACCTATGTAAAACAGCCGTCGGAAACGATATCGGTTGAAGAAGGCGAAGCGAAACTTTCTTTGCCCAGCGTTCCTGGCGGCAAATTGCTTGACTGCATATAAGATTTTCGTTAAGCTCTCATTTTCTCAATGAATTCTTCAATTTATTACGGCTATAAAATTTTCCTTTTTGGTGGAAAGGTTAACTAATGACACAAACAAGGGCTTTGGCAGAATTTCACTTAAAACTTAAGAAGCGGGCGTCAAATAAGATTGCACCAAAAATCCATCACTGCGAGAAAGGAAAATCGAAACCGGTCCAGAAATGATCATGAATAAAATAACTATGTTGATGGCATCAGGTTTTATCATGAGGCACAATAATGCATTGTTTTACTGAAATTTTTAAAGTGCAGAACTGCTGTAAGCTCAACAGTTTGAATACATGTTCATGTATAGAGCTCACAAAAAGTACCGAAGTTGTGAGGAACGTAACTGGCGTAAAACGGAGTTGAAGCTTGTTTGGTCTCATTTTTAAACATTCCATCTTTCTAATAAAGGTGGATGTTTACGAAGCGCCTCCTACTTCTCGGAACTTTCTTGCAAAGCAAATTTGCTACAGCTTGTTCTCTGTGGTGAACTGTCATTCCGTTTGTGTAACGGTTACAAACAGGTCACTGATTAATCTCATCACAGCAGATGCTTGGAAAGGACCTATAGAAAAAACCAGAATGTTGTTTTCCTACAGGAGCTGAATAATTTGATTTATTTAGTGTCTCAGGTTTTCGAAAAGATCCAAAAGTTTTTCTCGAAAATAGCTTTCCAAAGTACTCATTGACGGTTCCTAGTAGAATGGAAATTTCACGGTACTGCATTCAATGCTATTGCAACACTTTTTCGCCAATGGATGATCGAACAACTGTTTACTTTTGACTGCTGCAAATCAAGCGGATTGAATATTGCTCGGCCAAATGTTTCATTCACCAACAGCGCACATTACGGTAGCGACCGTATTGTTGGATGAAGCTGGTAAATCTGCTCATCTCCATGGTTCAGCAAGAATTGTCCGATTCGGAACGTAATAAAAACATATTTGTTTGTTTCGTGGATGACAAGTCCAAAACAGCGTCAGCGCTGTAGAATTATTGCCTTGTTAATGGTTTTTTATGAACGCTGATTAAGGCCGAACATGAGGTTCCGTGTTGTAGTACTTCCGCGTCGTATTATTTGACTAAAGGTTTCTGACAATACAGAGAAATACCGCACTCAGAAAGAGTTTTCAGTTGGGAATCGTGCAAATTCAGGAAGTCACCTTAAAAAACTACTCAGGATTCAAATGGTTATCGCAGTGAATCATAACTCACGCAGGGTACTAGTTTATCTTTGCCGGCCTAAGAAACATTCCAGCACCAGTTTTTGCATTCCCCATCGAATGTGCAGCAATTTTCTCATGTGGCATTGCTTCGCGACGATAGGTAAAACAGCTTGCGAAAGTTTTTTCAGGGTAGTGCTTTTTATAGAGTACTGAGAAAGAACTACGAATAATGCTTTCAGACTCATAAACAGTTTACATTATGATTTGATGAAAGAAAAGTTTTACCTTAACATTTTTATTTACTGCCTATTTTTTTTAGCGGCAGAGTATGCTATAACTGCTATAATGCAGAGATTTTTGCAAAACTCCGAACCACAGGTGTATGCAGTAGGAAACGAACCCGCACTGTTGTCCTTACCGGGGGGAGCACCGCACTTCACCACTACACCATCTGGGTGACCCGGATGGAAAACAGCGCGGGTTCGTTTCCCACTGCATACCCCTGTGGTCCGGAGTTTTGCAAATATCTCACCATTATATACGAATAATAATTTAGATATACGGCCTGTTATTTAAAAGAAAAGCGCTACACAGAGCATCGGCTGGCCTCATTTCGTTGCCTTTCTGGTCTCTGTGGTTGGAAGTCATTACTGTGATTATAACTTTGCCCTGCATCATTGAAAGTTTCTTAGCGCTCACACATTTTCACGAGTAGATTGAACCATTTCCTCAAATCACAGAATTGCTATTGAAAGGACGACGTCTCGATCGTCCTTATTCTGTAAGACATTCGGCTAACGGATGCACCTTAAGTAATTAGGAATTATTCTGGGAAGCATTTGGGCTTTCATTCGACTTGCTTTCCACTTATTGTCGAATAGTGCATAGCTTCATCTCAACAACAATATTTTAT
>UYYA01000502.1:0-51762 GCA_900624975.1 Angiostrongylus costaricensis
TTTTTCTCCTTTCCGCGAGAAATAGAATCTTGCACGAAGTAGTCGGTGGTCCGATTCTGTGCAGATTTTTTGGACAATAGCGAAATCGACTAGGCAAAACCTTCTATTTACTATGATGTGGTCTATCTAGTCTCTGTTGGAGACTCCTACGTCCAGCGTGGAGGGTGTGGCTTCTGGATTTGCGAGTTACCATGGATGGTCTTGGTCTCTTTGATAAACTTACATAGCCGCTCACCCCCTTTGGTCCATTCTAAGCCATTCTAAGTGGGTCCCAATGTAACGTCCTTTAGACGCTCTTCTTGGTCAAATCTTGGCGTTGAAATCTCCAATGGTGACCTTGAAGAATGTATGGGCTTCTATGTAAAACTTCTCCAAGTCCATATAGAATGCTTCGACTTCTTCTTCGTAATAGTGTGATGTTGGCGCCTAAACGACGAAGGTTGTCAAAACCGGTAATGATTCACATCTTTTTAATCGTAAACGTCGGACTCGGGTTGTAAGCTGTTTGAATGAATCGAAGTTCATGGACAAGCTCGTGTTAACGAGAACGCCGGCGCCGCCGACTCCTCTAGTGTCGCATGTTCCGAAGAATAGATCTTTTCTGGTGTCATAGACGGCGTTGAATGGGTGGCGTCGTCTCGTCTAGACCAGGCCGATGATGTCGTACCTTATCCTTCCTGCTTGCATGAGCAAGTCTTCTATCGAGTATTCGGATGTAAGTGTACGTGCATTGTAGGTACGGATCGTTATCATAGTTTTTTGTAATCCAGGCAGGTTCCATTGACCCTGAGATTTTAGCAGCCTCTCCGTACTCGTCCTACCCAACGCTGCGAAATTGGGAGCTCTTTCAGGTTTAGAGAAATGAGGCCCTTTTTTTAAACTGTGTTTAGCATTTTGATACCCACGTATAACTTGCTGGGCTCTGAGCGTGAGGACTGGGCATACTCACGGGTAGCTTGCTCGGCTCTCCCAGCGTGTACATGGAGCTTATTTGCTGAAGGCAATTCCTAAGCGCCTCCCATATGCTTCCTCGTCTCTTGATTGCAGTCTTTTGGCCAAATTGACTCGTAGAATTCATTCCACATAAACAAGGACGCGTCCACGCACGCGTTCATGAATACGCCTCTCAAATACAGAATGTATGTGCCAGATCGGCGTAGCAGAAACAGGGACTCCATATCCTGGATCGACCTGCCTCTCAAAGAAGCAAAGGTCGCTTTTGGTCCGCGGTTAACCCCCTATCTCCCACCTGGGGACGCGCCACGCCGCCTCGCGCCTAACCGTCTTAAGATCCCTCATATGAGTGAGATCCATGGATTATATGGTTATACAGAAAATGGTAATTATTTGAGAGTTAGGTACTACATAATTTTTTATGTTGTGGAAATGGGCAGCGTAATGAGTGGCGTGTGGGACACTTTCGCATTCTTCAGGGCGCTTTTGACTAATTGAATCTTTTCTTTTTTTATTTCTTTCAGGATGATTCCACTAGAAAATCCCTAGGCCTAGATTTCTTAGAATTTATTAAAGAAGAGTACTGGGTTAATCGCGGATTGTTATTATTTCCTTGTCAAATCTCCGGCACAAGATTCGACATCGGAAAACTATAGCGCCGATGTTTTGTTTTACCACATTAGAACTGGGAAACTACAGGAAAGTGACGATCTCTTGGAGGTTTTCTCTATTTGTGGGTATTTTTACACCTTCACTGAATCACAATGTGTTTGTGTAAACATCGATGTATGCCGGAATCTATCGAGCATTCTATCGGTCACTGCTCTGATTAATCCCCGCTCCTTTTCTTTATGATGTGTCGGCTAAGCAGGTGAGCGAGTGTGGTGTCGCAGACGCTGCGAATTCGAACCAATTATTTGATAAAAAAAATAATCTGCTTAGACTTTGGACGTATAGGATATAACCAACTTAATCTAAGATGTATTCATTTCTATGAATTATCTTAACGATGATAGTGGAGAAGTGAGATGCAAAAATATGTCCGAGTTAAAAACTTTTATACATGGTTGAGCTAACACTGGGTTGGTATAAATGTTTTATTCGGTTACGTTCCGGCTCCCTCGCCTTTCTCAGAAACGCGTTGATCCGAGTCGATGGTTCATAGATGGCCCCTGTTGCGATGGGGATAGCTATTGTTATATTGTGCCGGGCATCTAGCTACATCCGTCCTGTACACAGGAGAACCGCCAACTGAACTTTCTCATTTCAGCAGTGTTCCAACTCCACTGTACTCAAAAACAAACACCTACATCGTGATATCGACTAGCCGTGGATCGTCGATTCGGATCAGCGCAGCTCTAAAGAAGGCGACGTTGCCGAAACGTTAGCCGGGTAAATTTTTATGGAATGCACGTGGAAGCTCAACTATGCAGAAAATAACTAGTTAATGATACCGAGGTTTGATGAAAGCCGGTTCTAAAGTATGTCTAAGTTATTTCAGTACAGGATGCTTGATGTTTTTATCATTTACCATGAAGGACTTTCCGTAGCACAGTGTGATCCTCAAAGTTAGTAATTAAACCATAACAAAAATAATACCGTTGTAACAGCGGAACGAATTTAACCTTGTGGAAGGCTTACATAAGAATGGCTCCAATGCGTTAACGGTTTGAAAGGTAATGTGCTCGCCGAACGACAATGGTCAACACTGCTAATATGGATATGGAGCTTGACCCTTTCACCACAGCGGTTATTTGCACTTTAGGGCTCACTTTAGCGCACGTCGTTGGGGCGTGGAAGGGACGGATATTGAAATGAAGATACGCTAGTTTCTTGACACTGTCATTCCACTGTTCGGTTCCCTACATCCTTTCAATGTCTCTCTAACCTAACACATCACATAACATATCCGTTTGTTTTTCCGTAGATGCTTTCGTGTTGTTGGGCACAACTTGTGTGTGATGAAAAAAATTCGTCCATTATTTAGCCATGATGTTAACAGTCTCCCGCAGATGGGTCAGGTCCAGTAACAGGTCCGAAGCAGATGGCGATTGGAATGAGTGAGCGCAGTCAAACAAAGGTTAACAACTGGATTTTAAATAAAGCAGAAAAGCACGAAGGACTTGAGAACTATAGCAGGGTCAAAGGATGGAAGATGGCTAAACATACTGCATGGATCTCATGTTACGTGGAGACAGTCAGTATTATCAGGCCTCAATTTTTTGAGACTTGAAAGAGATGGTACACTGGGCATAGGTACATGCAAAAAAGACAGACTGGGAAACTGTTTCAATTCATGTTGAGGTAGTCTTGCGAAAATAAATGAGACCAAAGTGAAAAGTTTATTCAAAAAGGATGTTCAACTGTTTGCCCAGGTTTCGCACTCTCTCTCTCTTTCTGGAATATGACGCTTATCAGAGGAACTTTGGGCATGTTAAATAAACAGGGGACCACAACTATATGCTACATTTGATATATCATCAGAAGATTCACGCCAAATTAAGCAGTCACAGAGCTTACGCTATCTACGATAGTGTTTTCCGCAATATGTATGCTGTCAGTGCGACACATATGATCGCATGCAGGGACAGATAGTTTTCTATACAAGGTAGAGAATAGTCTGTATCATATCGCCTACTGATGTTGGGTAACCGATTGGAAATATGGATAAAATTTGAGCTTTTAACCACCAGTATTTGTGTTTGTACACCTTGTGTTAACACCTTTAACACCCCGAAGTAAAAAGAATTATTCAATCAATACCGAGGTTAATAGAAAGTCGGATGTAGGATTTACCAATATTTGTCTTTCGTTCTATGTAGAGTGATTACAGGTATTATGGCGCTCACCTCTCGCGTGTGCTCTCTACGATCAGATTTAGCTGAGATCGTATATGAAGGCATCGATGAGGGTGTGAGTAGACACAAACAGAGTGCTCAGTTCCTCTATGAGAACAGAAACTGGGGTAAGCCGTCGTACAGTGTTTTATTGAGAAAGTGGTTGCTCGTCTACTAGTTTTTAGATTTCTAAGCAAGGATTCACCAGAAGATCAAAATTGCTTCATGGGCATAATTTTTGACTAGTTCTTGTATTGGCGTTTATACAATCTCGGATCTTCGTTAATAGAAGGAAACTCATTGTAGCAATAAATTATCCAGCAAAATAGTAGCTAAAAAAGAATGATGAGATCTCATTAGAGCAGAGTTTTTTCAGTAGTTATGGTTTATCATTTGCTCAAACTTGCAGTACTAGGACCGAATTCCGCGACAGAGATCGGCTTGTTTAAAAGGCATGCATTTCTTGCTCTAAGCTTTTAGTTCTCTTATTATTCGATAAGTCTGTTTGTGCGCAGATGGTCACCGTTTAATCGTGTTTCACAACTCTTTCCCATTTTGGGCGTCCACTTTTTAGAAATGGCTTTTACCATATCCAACAGCTGTGAAAGTTCGAGGCGTGGCCGAATAGAAAGCTGTAATGGAGGAGATGATAATGGATGAAATAAGGATACTGAACTAAAGTTAAACCTCGAGTAGCCTCAACTCCATCAAGTGTATTTAATTTTACACCAAAAAGACTAAGCAGTTCAGGAACTGGTAGTCATTTGGGCTTCAAAGGCCTGAGATGCTTTGAACGCTTTTTCCGTTTCAGGAGGCTGGTGGTTTATCTCCTTCAACAGAAGCATTGTGGGAAATGGACTCAACTCGTGCAAGAAGAAGATTGAAAACATTATAGCATCTCTGGAAAAAGCCATAGGAAAGAAATCTTGTTCAAGTCGATTAAAATGTCTACTTCTATGCCATGATCTACTGATGTTTCTTTTTGTTGATAACGCTTGTTGGAATTGCTGAGCATTCCACTTGGGCTCGGACGAAGCTGGAAGAAACAGCAAGAAATTGGAATAAAACTCAGAAGGTAACATGGATACTAATACCTTATCAAAGTGAGCTTCTGGTAGTGCTGAGAAGCGGAAAATGAGGATGGTGTACTCCGCCTCTATTATCATATTTTTGAGTTCTGTTATTTACGAGGGAGAATTACCTCATAGTTGCGACATTATAAAATCGTAAAACAAGTACTTTATAATAATTTCGTGTCGATTTTTCTACTTTTTATCCTATGACTTCTCGTACATGCTGGTATCATTTAAGCTGATGAAGTCCAGTGCGTGAATTTCACGAGTTCAACCAAAGCCGCGACAGTACGACCAACACTGGAAAAGTTGTGATAGAAATCTGACAAAAAATAGGTAAAAAAATTTTTTGAAGGTAGTGTTACATAGAGATGCATGTTGCACAGTGGCTAAAGAAGCCTTGTTATATACACGTACTGGTTGATTCGATCACGAGCTCTGGGCTTATAATCCTTCCATTTCCGCGAAGAAGGAAAGTTGCTACAAGATCCGTTTGGGAGGATAGTTCCATTGACTTGTTACATCGATGTGCCCCGTAATTCATAGTTTAGGACAAAAATGCATTGAAACACCTCTACGATCCTACGAATAGAGTTCGTTGCGTATCCTTCACCGACCGATCAATGCCGAGAGCTTAATCCTCCATGGCGTTACTATTTCTTATAATAATCACTTTTGAGTTTCATCTTTAACTAAATGGTATTGAAAAACTTCTGGGCCAACATACTGCACTTTCATTGGTCCTTAAGCTATGGGCGATGTAGCAACTTTTGAAGCGATTTACAGTAAGTGAGCCTGAGCGAAGGATATCAATCAATAAATAGGGAGGCAGTGTTGAAGTATTTAATTCTTCGTCGAACTTATTGGTATGTTCATCTTCCACTATGATTTATGATCTAACCTGGCTGAAAGGATGATGTTGCTCATTACTGGAAGAGGAAATGCGATTTATAGAGGATGATATCTCTGCAACATTCCAATGGTTTACCGCCTCATCGTGGCAAGGAGGTGTTCCTGGGTCGGACTGCGATCTATGTACAGCGGGGGATTCATTTCCAGGCAGGGTATCCTGAAGGAGTGTGGCCATTCCATCAAGAAGTCTAGCTAAGAGTAAACTAGTATTAGGATCCACCATTGTCCCGTTATCAAAGTCACATGGTGGCAAATCTCCCTCTGATCCACAAGGGCTGCAACTGCCTATGGTGGTGAAGATCTGGGTCAGGCTTTGGCCAGGCTCAATTCCAGAAAACTACAATGGCTTAACCAGCAATCTCCGAAGAGTGGATATTCAAGTATTCAAGAATTCAAGATGTCTATACAACAGAGTTTCCCAGGCTCAGAAGAGGTCTCACATTGTCATCCGAAATACATGCGTGGACAAAACTCATACCGCACAAGAACCCGGCGAATTTCCAACGCCCATATTTTTCTTAGCAGTCGTGAAAAATGGTATTAGGACAAAAATGTGATGCTGGTTGTATCTCTCAACCAAGTGGATGTCACTGACCTTTCCTGTTAAGCGATGGGAGAGAGCATCGTTTAATGGTGTCTGTTCCAGTTCATCGTTGATTAAAGGAAATTCACAGGAGGCAGGTGATATTTTTAAAGAGCTATTGGATGTAAACCATACCTATGGTCGAAAGTGTCCATGACGACGTTGAAGACTTGTCCTGCATGCGTGGATCCACGTTACACCACTGCAACGACGTTACTATTACTACTGCTATTATTGTTATTTTTAGCGCTATTATCACTATTACTCAGCAAAAATCTTAGTAATTTCAGTTTTTTTCAAATTCTTTTTCGAATAAATCCGAGGTGTTAATCATGTTATAGAGTTACAGTCAGGAAAAGCATTAAAGTTAAGAGTATCTGTTCGATATTACGAGGAATTTAGACCGACTGCCACTTCGGAAATCGACGAATAACTGTTGTTTCACAGGCTTTCAAAAACATGAGCAAAGGACTATGGAGTAACAATGACCAGTAAGGCAAGTACCTTAGTGGTGCCGTGGGTAACATGTGAGCCCCCGGAAAGGGTAATCGTAATTTATTCTAGCTTCGAGTCCACGTTTTGCAATATCCTAGCATAATAATGACCAGTCAGTTTAAAGTATGTAGGCCTACCTTCTCCATTGATTCATCAGGCTTTGTAGAAGCGGCGAAATCTCTGAAGATGTCCAATTTGCAATATGCTGAGTCTCCACAACCGTCAACAAAAGGAGTAATAGGATAGAGAGTGTCGCTTTCTTCGTCCTTGTGGTACATCAGCTAAGTAGATTGATCAGTCATTTTTTTGTTTCAAATTTTTTCGTCATAAAATTTTGACTTCTGGATGGTACATTTAATTCTGTCTGACTAAACTGATCAAAATTTTCGGGTTTGATTACAAATTCAAGCTCGGTTTTAGAGTCTTCACCGCGACAAAGCAGTGTTTTCTGCTCAAGGAGAAACATTAGCTTAATGGTTTTCTTATTTCTGGATATTCAGCTGAGCTTCACTCAAGTTTGAACTCTATGAGTAAACCATTTACGACAAAGTGCAGAATCAAAAGACATTAGAAAATGTGGTTTAATAATTAAGGCTGGATTGGGAGGTGTAGCACCCTGGTTAGAGATGTGCTACAGTACAGAGAACTTTTGGTTCAACAAGGCACTGTTGGCGTACCAACCACAAATCGCAACCCTCCGGGATTGGATAAATTGCCTGGGAGGATAAAAAACATTAGCTTGACAAGTTGTCCCTTACGCGCTCGTTTTCGCATAGGCCAAATGTGTGCTCAATTGTCTCTACGACACCACGAATGGAGGAAAAACTCTATTGGAATTACAAGATCAACAGCTTCTCGAAAAACTCACTGCTTTTTACCTCACTTCCAGTGAGAAAGATTAGAACAGCTGATTATAGCCGCATATGGTTGATGAGTGCCCCACTCCATATCAGAAATAGATGCGAAGGGCTCAAAAAGCAAGATAAAGTACCCACTAGGCACGCATAGGATACGAAAGCATAGCGAAGAAGATTTTGATTTAAAAGTCGTTATCATCTCACAGGAGACTAAAACACCAATGCGCAAACTTCTTGACGCTTTTTGGATAAATGCCAAGAACTCTACAATGAATAGCAAAGAGGAATGCCCAGAGGTCACACGCTATCTGGCCCGTATCTCCGCATTAAATTCTGGTGTGGGGTGGTACAGTCATCAACCATATGCAACTATATTCAATTGTTCTAATCTTTCTCATTGGAAGTCACGTAAAAAGCGATGAGCTTTTCGAGAAACTGTTGATTATGTGATTGCCACAGGGTTTTTCGTCTTTTCGTATGTTTTATTGAAGCGTTTGACGTAGTAAGTTACATATCATTATACTCGTCCAGACTCTGAAGAAGGCGATACTGCCGAAACGTCACCTACTACAAATGGAATCGAATTCTTGTCACGCCCCTATAGGATAGATCAATACATAGCAATTTATCATTTCTCATTTCAATTTAGTAGTCTCTAAAGTCAACCATATTACGTGAAACATGATCAAAGTGAGTTGAACATATTCATAATTTTACTTTGAAATACGGCTGGTTGTCGGTTTGATTCATCCATAACTCGATAAACACAGCTGACGTATACGGTGGATAGCCGCCAGAACGAATAACTTTCTTCGCAATACCCAGTGCTGATAGAAGTGCATAGACGGTGGTGTCATGCTGAAAATATACAAGAATGAAGCAAAAATAACGCAATCTTCACTATGGTTCAGAGAATTAGATTGAAGAAGAGCTTCTGATGGATTGTAATCAGTTAGTAGCTGGAAAAATTTTGTGGACTACCGATAAGACTAGGGCTCATGTAGCGCAGTGGTCAGAGGCACCCTACAACACACGTGGAATTGATCCCCGCGCCAGTGGCCCACCAAGCTTTCCATCCCTCTGGGGTCGGCGAATTGCTACCAGACTTGTCTGGGAGGGTAGCAGCACTGGTTCGATACATTTGGTAAGCCACCGCGAGTTATTATAAAGCCTGAATATGCATTCAATCTCCTTCAAACGATGTTTAGTGAAGTCGAATGTATGGCGCATCTCTCATGGATTGATCAACGCTGAAAGCGTTGTCCTTTTTTTATCCGATAAGACTAGTGTTAACTTTTAAACCGGGAATTTTGTCAGCGACTATGTGGCGACATCAGTGACCACTATTTACTTTGCAAAAATTATACAAAAGCAAGCGCGAACAAAAGAATACAAGGAGAACGTTGTATAATCGCCATTGTCGTTGTTATCGCAGACGACCTCATACTGGAAATATCCACAGGCTGCACCTGTTGCTAAATATAGCTGAACGAACCGTATATCAGCAGGAATAAGACTGCTTGGTTTTTTTTGGAGTTGTACTATCGCTACTCAAGAAGAAAAGAAAAACACACCGCCGAATATACAAAGTACTTCAGAGGCTTGACCCAGTTGCACTTAGTACTAACAAGGTTCATACAGTCGAGTTTCGTATTCATACGTCCACTGATATCGTTGATCAACGAACCACCTCGGATCTTCCTCATTTCCAGGCCAATATCGAGGTTATTTATCATTACAGTCTCATCTGAAGAACGAGAAAGATTGCCTTATGAAAATAATATTGCTGTGCTCTTAGATAACTGATAGAAGAAACCAATGCCGATGTAACAATAAGTTAATGTAGGCCACAACTTACCGTAAAGTTTTGCGGTTTCATCTTAGTCAATTAATGCTGTCGTTCATTCGCCACCCATGGCGTGGCGTTTATTCTTCAGCAGAGCTAATCAAACAAAGGACACCAACACTTTTCTTCGGAAACCCTGCTATGACAAAACTTATGTTAAACTTGTGCTGAGAACCTCTGCTGCTCTTCAAACAGAAGAACTCCGTGACGTTCTGTCACTGGTCGTCGAGCGACCGGATCCTATTGAGCTACTTTGATAAGAACTGCGAGTAAATGGTGTATACCGGCAGCCATTCGAGTTCTTCGATAGTTAACTGGATAACAGGCTAGACGTGATGAGGTGTTGGTGAAATTGAGAGGAACGGAGAAAATACCTGCTTCATATATAATTTCATTCAGAGAGAGTATCACAATGGAAATCGAGTGAGGGAGTTCAGGTAACCATGAGTCCAAGAAAAAACATAATCTAGAATTTCTAATTTCCTGCTTCATTTTCAGTTCATTCTTGTTTTTGCGGAGCTGTGGTCGGAGGTGCCCTACAACACACACGTGGATTTGATCCCCGAGTCCATGGCTCACCAAACCTTCCATCCCTTCGGGGTCGGCAAATTGGTACCAGACCTGTCTGGGAGGAGAGCAACACTGGCTGGACATATCGGTAGGCCTCTGCCAGTCATTGTAAAGGCCAGATATGCATTCATTCATGTCCAAACGATACTTAATGAAGTCGAATGCATGGCGCATCCCTCAGGGATTGCTTAACGATGGCAGCATTATATTTTTTTATCCTTGTTCTAAGTATTGAAACGTATCTTCACTGGCCTTGGTTTTCTGTTCAAAAAAAACCTTACTGCGGAAGTGAAAATTAGTTATCAGTACAGGTTACGAAATACCATCGTATCATCACTCTTACATTTTTGATGGCGAACACCAAGATTTACTGTGTTAAAATCCACTAGCCAGTTAATCTCCAGATTAAGGCCTACTCTGTCTAGAAAACTCACCAAACACGCCGTTTTCGTAGCCTACAATCTCATTGACCACATCAACAATCTTGTTGTAGAGATCGTCTGTAAACCATGTATTGTTTTCCCGCAACGTCGCGTTCTTGTAAATTTGCTGTAATCGATAGTTGTTTAGTGAGGAAACAATTAAACAATGACTTTCTAAAAGACCGAATTTCTTTTAATCTCTGCGTGAGTAATCAGCACGTTATTGTATTCATTGGCTTACACAAGCTTGTTACCAAATACCCCGGATTTATTTTAACCTCTGCGTAACTAATCAATGTGTTATTGTTTTCATGGGCTTACACTGGTTCGTATGTGTAGCACAGTGTTTGGAGGCGCCCTGGAGCAAACACGTGGAATCGAACTCTGACCTATGACCCACCAAGCCTTCCATCCCTCTGAGGTCGGCAAATTGGTACCAGACTTGTGTGGAAGGATAGCAACACCGGCTAGATACATCGGCAGGGCACCGCGAGTCATTGTAAACGCCAGATGTGCATTCAATCACCTCCAACGATGCTTGGTGAAGTCGAATGCATGGCGCATCTCTCAGGGATTGATCAACGCCGAGAGCTTTACCCTTTATTCTTGGGATGTCAAAAAGTAAACTGCCTTAGAAATTCATATCAACACATTGTGATGAGAAGACTATATTACAAATTCGTAAGAGGAATGAGCTTAAATAAACCATACTTTTAGATTCTTACAAATATATAGGAAAATGCTTTCTAGGTCATTTTAAGTTTATATGGTAAGCAAAAAGATTGAGACAAATGGCCAAATGAATCTGTTCACCTATTAAATAGCTGAACTAATTTGTAACGCATGTCAACCAGCTGCACTCTGCGATGCCTCGGTTATGGCTGTTGACACGGTCGGAAAGGTTGGCAGCCACGAAGCATCACAAGCATCGTGGAATGCTATCGTGAAGGAATACGACAAATGGAAGTTCGTACAATTCGTGAATATGGTCAAATGGGTACTCAGGTGAATGCTATGGTGTTGCAGAGGAACGTACCTCAATAAACAACGTGTCATGAACTGTCCACAAATTCTCGATATCGATGGTTTTTCCGCAGAACCGCGTCAGCTTATTAAATAAATCCACAACCTAAAAATAAACGTCTGTCCTAGTCTTCGTTCGAAACACCTCGTTAGAAAAAAAGCCACTTAGTCAAAAGCAACTTTGTTTCTTACTGACATCCGGTCTTTTCAGAAATGTTTGTAGTTCGCGGGAATTTTTCGCCATATTGTACAGAATTGGCATTCGATTGCATTTTGCTTCAGGATTTCCAACCTTTAAACAGAAGAAAGTTGTTCATTGGAATGATACTGTATCCATTATAAAGCTAAAGCACAAACTTAACTGAAAATTGTCTTAAATACTACACTAAACTGCTTCCCAATCGATCTGCTTTTATTAACGGTCCATCTTATGCTAAAGATAACCGACAGCTTCTTATCTGTAATGTTTGGGAGCGTCTAATATGACAGACAACACCTTGGACATTTTGACTCGCTTCTCATCTGTTTAGTTTCTTTTTGGTCTGTCTTCACAAGTTGCATCCCGTACTTTCCATTTAATTCAGCCAAAACATCGTCTACGGTGAGGGTCCATTTCCAAAGTGGTACCATCTGCGGGTACTGTTCAGTGGTCGTTCACGGGTACAATTAGAACATGTTCACGTGGAGTATACTCAAGTACACCAAAGACAAATGTGCTCCTCTTAGAGAATGTTGTATGTTTTTTGAGTCCATTCCATCGACCGCTAGTTCGACCCACCGCCTGTTTTTCCTATTAATTGACCGGTCGTTCATCCATGCTTCGCCTTTAGTGCATATTCCAGCGCTTAACATGTCTAGTTGTTTAGCGCTTTAACTCCAAGAACCAGCTTTAAAACTAGTTCTTTGTGCGTCGGCTTTACTGTAGAAGTGGTCATTCAAGCGGATGCAGTGAATGAGATTTTCGACGTGGTTAAAACGTCAATAAAGGGGCAATTAGAGAACGAAATTCAAATGACAAAAGATGGAACCATTTCAACGAAAGCTATTGACTTGTTTGCGTATTTTACTCTACACAAACATTATTTTACTTTTCGTAGGATTATGAATGGAAAGAAAGGCGCATGTGAGGCAGTGTTCGCAGGCGCCCTGCAACATACACATGGGATGGATCCCCGCCCCCATGACCCACCGAGCCCTCTGGGGTCGACAAATTGGTACCAAAGTTGTCTGGGAAGATAGCAGCACTTGCTTGATATATCGGTAGGCCACCAAGAGTTACTGTAAAGGCCAGATATGCATTCAGTCACCTCCAAGGATACTCAGTGAAGTCGAATGCATGGCACAGCCCTCAGGAATTGATCAACGCCGAGAGCTTTATCCTTTTTTATTTTTTTATGCTGGGCCCGCGCAACCAATGAGGACGGGCCATTCAAGATATATATATATACATATACATATACATAAAATGGGTGTGTAGCGCAGTCTTCGAAGGCACCCTTCATTGAACATGCGCTCGATCCTGCGCGTCAGGTTCATCAAGCCTCCATCTCTCCGAGCTGCGCGAATTGTAACCATGCTTGGCAGCAGGACCCACTTGATACATCGGTGGGCTACCGCGAATCTGCATTCAATCATATCTAAGAATGCTTAATGTAGTTGAACTCCTGGTGCGTACCTCAGGGATTAATGAACGCCGAGAGCACCCTGTATTGCTTTTATTTGTATTTTATTCGTTACTTCGTATCATCGACATACTATTCGTCTTAAATACATTAATTCTTTACTTATAGAGCAATTTTGAAGTTTTTGACATAAAGTTAGTCTATTTACGTGGTTATATTCGAACGAAGTCCTTGTTCTCGTAGTGCTTTTGGAATTGGTGAAAACAACAAAAAATTAATTTAAAAATCTTCTCGCCTCCACCTATTCGTTGCCGAAAGGCTAGATGTCGAATAGACGTTTTCAAAAACTTGTTTTCTTGCTTTAAATCTTGTCCCCATCAACTTCGAATCCATTGAGTAAAGCGCTAATCAATTATCAGTACGTTCCTGGGGAGTAACAGCAGCTACTTAAAGGTTCTATTGCTTTGATGCGACTTTAGTCTTGTGGAATTTTGAACTCGCTATGAGCTGTGGCACTCGCCATCTGGGACTAACGAATAGGTGTGGGTCGCGTGTCCACATTTTTCCATAATGTATCCCCAGTTCCCGCAATCAAATGAGCAAGATTTCAAACATGTGAACAAGATTTTAAAAAATCAAGAGACGCAAAATGAGTGCCATACGTGGTTAGTGTTAAAATCTATGGTGTGTACAGGAATTGGTACATAGCCGGCCGGCCAACCGATCTGATCCGGGTAGTCGACTCCAGCCTGACTGGAGCCATCGTGTTGACCGTACATACCCAGCATATTTGACATCGCCGAAACAATTGTCCTATTCACATCTGTCGATAGAACGTATATCTAAAAGCAATTTTAAAAATTTATTACGCTCTTTCTGGTAGATGTCAATAGCTCATCGAAGGAAAGATTTCAGAAACCTCTTTCGATGAATACTTCTTGCTTAAAAAGCCGGTCTCAACATAGAATTCTCGAAGGAGTTTTCCAAATTTCAAATGCTGTGCCATTCCCAGCTGAAAACTACAGTTTATGCGTCCATTATAAAACGACTGCCTTACACTAGTATGGTTTTCTCGTTGTTATATAAACGAGGTGCATGTAGCGCACCGGCTAGAAGTGTCCCAAAATACACACGTTGTGATTGTTTCAATCCCTGCACCAGGTTAACGCTGCCCACCACTGTTGTGGTCCGCTGGTACCAGACTTCTCTGGGAAAATAAGGATACTGAACTCTTCTGTTTTTCTTCAATGACCAAGCACGAGGTTGCTATTACGGGATTTATTAGCACACAATAGCTGACGCTTCGGCGATTTCGCCTTCTTCATTGCCGTTTTATTCGTAGTATTTATTCTAGCTAATTACTCGAGAAAAGCGGCATAAAGTATTACATGGGAAAAGAATGTGAATACCAATCTCGTGTTTTTTCATTGAACAAAAACTGTGAATTATCAATCAGTGCCGAGGTTAACAGAAAGTCGGTCTTGGGAATTGCTACATGAAGTGCCAACTGAAATGATCGGTCGACAGGAACCCACAAGTGCTTGGACAAGCTATGTCTGAATTCGGTCAGCTCCAATGTATGAAGGGAATCGAATGCATGTCATTCCACTAACAGAATGGTCAACACGTACGCTTGCAATTTATTTTGTCTTTACAGAAATAAGTATAGTCGGCAGAGTGTTCTTACCGGTGTAAGTTGTCCTATTCCTCCTCCACCAAGTTCCCAATCATCTTCTTGAATTGGATCAGTCGGACAGATTTGCAGAGGCAAACGGTCACCGTGACGCCACACCTGTCATTTCATTGTCACATTCTCTTAAGCACCTTTATTTCTCAAATTTTAATGTTTTTTCGTCTAAAATGCAAAAGGAAAATGTAAAGTGTCTGTTTTCACATGTATTTTTTCTTTGCTAAGCTTACACGAGGTTGATTACAATTTGAGAGTGAAATATTTGTTTTAAGCTTTCTTCCCAGCAATTGTTTTTTCATGGCAGGGTACGATATGAAATACAACCACAAGGAACTGAATGCTGCTTGTGTTTAACTAGGTTAAATCCCGACATACATTCCCCAGATCATTCCTGCTGACAGTAGATTGATAAACAGCAAGGTAAGAGTCTCAGTTGGTGTGGTGGGTAGCTGATGAATCCTAAGTAAGATTAGATACGGGTTCTAAGCCTACCTGGGGTTTAGAGTTTTGTTAATAACTTAGCACTATTGAAGTCGAATAATTTGCTCTAAATCTAAAAGACGCTTTAAAACGCCTACTCCATGCACGAGCAGCAATTCCATTTCGCCATCGGTCAAAGTCGCCACAGCAGTTGTCATTGGTATCAGCAGAATTAGGATTGATATGTTCATTTTTCTTGCAGTGTAATACGACTCAGATGGCTGGAAAACAAAATATTGTGTTGTCAAAAGTTATAGAAAAGATTTCTGAGAGAGTTTTGCAGAGAAGTGGAGTAAGGAGTGAGCAGAAGCAACTCATTGTGATAATAAAACTGTCGTTGACGAGATACAAATGTATGCATTGGTCACATAAGAGTCGCGCAAATATCGAACTGATTGACCATCGTATTGCTTAAAATTATCATATACTTGTTTTACTCTTTTTCTCGATTATTCCCATACAAGGGTTTCTGAGCTAATTAGGCCAAACTACGTAGCTCGTCTACAGATAAGACGACGTGGTCGCTCTGAGAGGCATGTGGACTTAAGAGATCAACTCTTTCTCTTTTGACAATCATCGTTTCATGTGATTTCGGCACGCCTACATAAGAACAGAGCTAAGGTCGGCTGAAGAAGCGCATGCCCACGCTGGGAGTTCTCAGCTGGTTAATCATGTTAAGAAATGCAATAATCTTCGCGTCATTCGAATAAAAGCAGGATGCTGAACAAACTAGATAAGTGTCGACAATTAATTTAAAAATTAGTGTGTCTGTTAGAGTCCACAAAAAATTTTTAGAGGGTGAAATGATTTTACATAACTGATTTGTAACTAATTCATCGACACCAAAGTGAATACATGACATTTTTATTGTGGTAGTCGTCGACTCGTCCACCGATCATGGATTGATTTGAACAGCTTACTATATTGTAAAGACGCTTAGTCAAAAACAACCCCTTATAGCTATTACGGATTTGCAAACAAAATGGGACTTCCATATCACATTGGTTAAAATTCGAGATTTCTAAAAGGGGACAAATGTTTTGGCACGGATCAATCCTTCTAGAATATATCATGCATTCGATTTATTAGCCATCGTTAGAGGTGATTTAATGCATGTCTATTCTACACAATGCAGTGGCCAAAAAGTAACCGAGTAGGTGTTTTTGCTTTCCAGGAAAACCTAGTGCCAACGACCCCAGAGGGATTGGGACTAGGCTAGCTTAGCGTGCGAGAAAGCCAGCGACCGACTCATTCTGTAGAACGGTACACTTGTAACCGCTGCGCTACGCGCTCCTCAGAACTACATTTTGATGCTAATATAGTTGGAAATCTTAGATTTGGGCCTCAACTTTTAAATGTTTTTAATAGAAAGAAAAAACTTTAGGGAGGAGTGCCTTGTGATTACACCTGACTTACCAGGGCGAGGCTCACTTTTTAACCTGAATCAGGCACATCCCTACCCATTTAGGATTTTGTGCGGCGCTTTTGAAATAACTGGAGGGCATTTTAAAAATAATGGTGAGTTACTACACTCTTTATTTACAAAAGCCAACGTTTCAGCGGATTTCACCTTCTTTGGCACTTGGAAAGGTCAACTTGACTTCAATCCAATAAGCTAAATACATCATAGTTTCAGAAAAAGACCACGGGACCAATATTTCAGTCGAATAGGAAAAGAAGTGGCATATCTGCGCCCTTACCGAGTCTTCAACTGAGTGTTCTACGTGGAGGAAGGCCGCATGGAGCTCACATGGGTTGGTAATGCGCTTCCTTCACCTCGAAATATCAGCCTCAAATGTTGTGTGAGATCTCGTTTGATAGCGCAAAATTCCGCCTGGCAGTTCAATTTTGGATTTTTGGAATTTATGCAGTAAGCTTGGAAGGCTTTACGTGCTGAAATTTTCACTTCTGGCACAAGGTCTGCTTCAAAATCTTTCCTGTTATATCTGTATCCTAAGCGCAACCAATGAAATATTTGGTTCAACTTTAGGTTTACTGACTAGGTGTTCTTTTACGAGGACGCTCAGCAGTCTCCTTATTCCGCCAATATATTCTCCTCCGCACGCTTTACAAGACATTAAAAAACCCTGCCCGAACTTAGAGGAGCGTGTAGAGCAGTGGTCAGAGGCGCCTTGCAATACACGTGGGATCGATTCTGGCCTACAAGGCTCACCAAGCCTTCCATCCAACTGGAGTCGGAAAATTGGTACCTGACGATAACAGCACTAGCTCGACGCATCGGTAGGTCACTGCGAGTCATCTTAGAGGTTAGATACGCAGTCAGTTACCTCCAACGATACTTCATGAAGTCGAATGCATGGCGCATCCGTTGAGAACTGGTCAAAGCCAAGACCTTTACCCTTTACCATTGTTATAGTGGTGCTGTGCATTTTGCATAGACGGTCGTACAAACGCCTGAGAACTAGCTGGTGTCTTAGAGTGTTTAGCGTGTTTGGTAGTGCATGAATCATCCTTCTCGAGTTCTCCAAGCCCACCCTTTTTTAGAAATGTCTTATGGCCTTGCTTATTTCATTAGAATTGAAAGGCGGAGTAGAGTGGATCTTATTTTCAGTAAACGTTCAGGAGCTTTATTCTTTCTCTAAACTTCTGCTGAGAACGTACAGTTTCGTAGCAATAGGAAATGGGTATCTGCTGCACCAGTTTCAAGAATTCTTCATGAGCGCATATGAGAAACACGTTTCGAACAGTTACCAGTGCGTGAACAAGAAAAAAAAACAGGCAAGAACATAATGGAAAAGGTTTTGAAGCATAAGTTACCATCCTCGCACAGGAATCGAAAACTTCAGTGCGCAAAACTCTTGGAACATTCCGAACAAATTGCGAGAATCCAAAAGTTAACCGCAGAAAGAAGTGCCGCATTATGCCGCGTTATCTCACACAACATCTCGGAATGATATTTTAGCCTGAGGGAGGCGCGCTACCTATTTTTGTGACCTCTGTGCTGTTGGCCTCCAAGTGCAATACTCGGTGGAAGTTTCATAGAAAGTGGTAAATATACGATGGGGCTACTTTGTTTTCAATGGATTTGAAATATTGGTTTCGTGGTTTTTCTGTTAGGGTTATGCATATATTCAACTGATTTGATTACGGTTAAGTTGACCTTTCGAGAATTCGAATAAGGCGAAATCTCCCGTTACATTAGCACCAGTGAATGAAGTATATGGTAACAACCCTGTGTATGCTAGGAATTTAGTAGGAGTTTTAGGAAAGAATAAAGTAGGAATTTTAGAAAAAAAGTAAATTCTACAGTCCTTCAGCTGAGGAATTCTTCGTCCGCGTTCCTAAATACTCCACGCTCTCAAAAAGCTTTTCATTACCAAGGTCCTCGACGGTTTGGTAGCCACCGAAGTGAGTAAACGTAGTGCGGTACAGTTACTCCAAAGCTATGAATAATCACTGTGAGAAGTCCGGTGGAAGTAGAATTTCGAATCTCTGCTTTTTTTCGACATTTCTAGTATTTTCTTTACCATGTGTGATTAAACGACCGAATAATCCTCACTTAATTGATGAAAATACCGATCACTGAGGTTGCAGTACTTAATGGTCCAGTTGTTTTCTTAATGACACTTCAATATCTTATAGAAAGTAGGTACATCCCATCTACCGAAAAAGAAAAAACCCATCACAACTTTCCTCATTTTTCTTGGTTTTATCTTATCATCTATGACGTTGCCTTGCCTTTGCGCTAAAACTGGTCAGATTTCGATTCTCAAAGCTCCAAAAAATTCCCAGCTGTGACCTTCGGAGATAGCTTTCCTTGTAAACCGGTTATGTTCACTTACCTAATAAATTAATTTTTTCACATGATCCGGCTTCATGTATTGTGTGGACTAAATTCGTTTTCTCTCATCCATCGTTGAAGAAGGTCAAACACATCTATGCATCCGACTGCTGCTATAGGATCTTGGTCTTTCTCATGAACGTCCTAGAATGCTGGCCTAGTCGATTCTCTCGGTAGTCCTCGGACAGCCATCGTTGGTAATCCCGAAGTCTTTATCACAGGAAGTCGTGAGATTTTGTGGATTGAAATGAGCTCTTTCATGATAAGTGTGTATCAATTTTTCAACCGTAGCAGAAGTGGTTGGTCTTATGCGCACTTAAGTCGACTTGAATAAAGGCATAAAAATTCGATTCAGAGGAGAAAGTTCACAAAATACGCCACACAAAAAACGACAGTGCAAAAAAATGGGGGACCTTGTGAAATCTTTCATATAGAACTCGTAAACAATAACACTATGCGAACGATTTTGAAATGAACATCGTAGATACTGACTTGTCGCATGCTTTATGCTTCTATACGGTTTCATGAAAATTGCAGAAAATTTTAAAGGTCTATTTATAAGAAGGAAAAACCGATTACTGTAAGTAACGTCACAAACTGTAAATTCGTCACCAATACGATCAGTGACCGATATCGATGGTAAAAAAGATGGAAACGAGAACAAAAGGTCATACTTCTAATGTTTAACGGAGTGAGGCTCAGCAGATTGAACGTTATGAAGCATGAGATAAAGGTAAAATATGTTGAGAGGTTAGCATTTTCTATTTTGTTGTAGCAGCACAAAATCACATAGGCTTTGTTCCTTCGATGATCAGCACGATGTGATAGATGATCCGCAATGTAGTAGAGAATGATGGCCGATATTTGACTTCCGAATATAGCTTACCAGAAGCTAATGATATCTGTGAAATTTAAGGAATATGTTGCTGTATTACTTCTATTTTCAAAGCTAATTTCAGTCCTACATTGAAGCTTTCTATATCCTTCGTGGAATGGTGGTAAAATGGTAGACAAAACCTGATAGTCCCGGTGTTCTAGGTCTAAATAGCGATGCGCTAGACTAAGTCTCGAAACGCTAGGTGAATGCGAATCCGAATAAGTACAAGTAAACGTTTTCTTCATCTGCAGAGTGACTTTTAAAGAGTGCAGAGGAATCAAGAAAGGATGTCGACCTATTTGTTAACGTTGGTTACTGGTTTATTTCACGACTAAGTAGGCAGTTGTGTCGGATTTTGGCTCCGCCTTCAGTCATGTTTGGAAAAAAACTACCAAGCTAGGTAATATTGTGGTTACACAGTGCATTGAAAATAACATCATTGGTCTAACAATGGTTCCAAATAGAACTTTTGAATTGATGCAGCTATGCGTACAATCTATAAAGTCTCTCAAACTGATATAGCAGAACAACACTAACACGTCCTAATTTACTTTTCTCTTGCTCACAAAGTGCGAGTGTGGCGCAGTGGTTGGAGGCGCCAATGCGACACACACGCACATGGAATCGATCCCTGTACCCATGGTCCACCAAGCCTTCCATCCCTTCGAGATCGTCAAACTGGTGCCAGACTTGTCTTCTCTGGGAGGATAGCAGCATTGGCTCGATACATCGGTAGGCTTCCGCGAGTCATTCATTGGAAGGGCCAGATATGCATTCAATCACCTCCAACGATACCTAGTGAAATCGAATGCATGGCGCATCCCTCAAGGATTGATCAACGCCGAAAGTTTCACTTTTTTTTTACTTCTTTTCAATAGAAGGTTCTTTTCTCTGAGGTTTCGTTGGGTTCGACGAAACTGAAAACGTCAGATTGGCGCACGCGATCTGCTGAGTTAAATGCTTTCATAAGAAATGAAGAAAAATCCCAATGTCTAAATTTTAACCGCAGTATAAGCAGCTTCTTTAAATACTCACAGTTTCGTCTTTGATAAGTTTTCGGCCGTTCTTGGAGACCAGCTGCACAAAATCTTAAATGAGTGAGGAATATGCTTATCTGAGGTAAAAGAAATTGGGTTAGGGTACGGAATGAGGGCAAGCGTGGTAACCAGGCATCACACTCTGCTATTAATATTTGGGTTTTTGTAATTTGTCTAAAACTTCCGAAGAGTTTAACGTGCAAGGACCTTATATTTTCGTGCACCCATAATGACCCTTATTCCAAGATGTTCTCCTTTATGTCTTTGTGCTCTGTACGTACCTAGTGGCGTCCTAGATTTTAAGCTTCTAACTTAGTGCTCTTCTCCAGCGGAGCTGTCTACTTGTTCACCAACGTATTCTTCCCCACACACTTTATAGTGTGCTGTACGCGAATTCATGCTGACACCATCTCTACATTATTAAATTCAGTAATTCGGTAATCTTCGTCGTACGTAGACAGTCATAAAATGATGAATCTGAATAAAATAAAGGAAATATTAAGATATTATCGGGCAGGTTAATGCGTGGGGTTGCACGTGCCTGCTGAGGGCAATCGAGCTGTACCAACTTGTTGTGAGTTGTTGTACTGTTGATTGCAATATAGAAGGCTTATTTCCACCTTTTTAAAGTCACACCCACATTTTTTGCATTTTGAAAAAAGAAGCCTCAGTCGGGCTGAAAAATTGAGGAGTCAAGACAGAGCACCGAGCCGATTTGGACAAAAGTGGCTACCTTTTCTTTCTTCTAGAATGGTACATCGTCTAGAACCAGAATGTTATTTATGACTACTTAACTGACTAAGAATTACGAACAACTTTCGAGAAAAACAATGAAACAAGTCCACGAGCCTAAAATCGAAAAGCGGCCCACTTGTCGAAGATGAACCAGCGCGACAGTTTGTGTGAAAGCTTTCAGCATTTGGCTTATGTGAAGGAAAGTTAAGGAAGACAATTGATGTGTTCTTTCTTGACTTTTGAAATAGTGCTTAAGTGGTTATATATACGATTTTCGGTGGTAATCCTTTCTTCTTCAGCAAACTCGTAATTTTTGCCAGCTGTCTACTGTTTTGCTTTGAACACCTTCTAGAGCACTGGGTGACACATTTGTTGTCGACGTAAGGAATCGTAAGGTGATTTTTTTGTATAACTAGTGGAGAAAAAAGACGAAGCTTGACGAATTGATTTGGTGATGGTGGTTGATGAAAAAATTGATCGTTGTAGGAATGTAGAACATCCTTAACTGATTTCTTCTTTCGTGGGAAGATTATCTTGCTATAACACGACGTGCGGAAGTATTGACGATACAGGGTTTAGATCCAAATAGCTTTAGATCTTTACTGGACTGGATCATGACAGTAAAGTTCTTTTTAATGTTTAGCCAAAGATTTCGGAAAGGATGTTGGACAGGACCTTTTGCTGAAATAACTGTGATTCAGTTAAATAAAAACCGAACATTTAATCCTTTTACAAGGTGTTTTGTAGGTTATCAAAAGCATCCACAACCTTTGGTTTTTATTGTTTTCTGCTTAATGTGATTCAAGAGTTAAACACCAACCCCAAGAACGGGTGCCTTTCTTGTACACATGGTGCTTAGGATACAATTGATATCCTGTTCATTTCCATGCGTCACCGAGGTCTAGAGAATGTCATATTTCCTCAAAGAATTAATAAACGAAGGAAGATTTTTCATAATCTGCAACAAACTGTAAATTTCGTACTCCATCGGACCCAAACGGTTGAACATACTACTGTTTCGTCCAAAAAATTGAAGGAAGATATATCATTATAAGGTAAAGGTAGAATTATAAGATACATTAAAGCAAGATAACTGCGGATATCCGATGGATTCCCTCATCATTACGAGAAGCTTTGCCAGTAGACGGCTTTTAGTATTATATAGGTATGAAAGAAGACAAAGTTTTTGGCGTTAATAAATCCTTAAGGAAAAACTTGAAGGTGTAACGAATGTATATTTGGTCTAGACATCGTCTATAGGGGCCCACCAATGAACAAGTGATTTTCCAAGAATAGTCTGTTGCTAGGTTCCTCTCTTTAAAAGGACGAAAGGGGTTCGTTACCCCAAGCCTGATGATCGAACTATTAATTATGTGTGTATTACAAGCCACCTCAAATCACTGTGCTACGCTCGCCCTTGTTTTAGTCTATAATATACTAATACTGCTGGAAAACAGAAAGAGAAAAATTATGTGGATGGCTTCTTCATTGATCTCTCTGACTATTCTAGCAGTGCTCACGATTCCTACGTTATCGGTTATCTGAGACTGAAGAAATGCCTGACATTTATGCAGATAAGAACTTGACTCACAACTTATTAATAATGCTAAGAAACTTCGACAGGAAACTCGGGATCTTCTTCTTGTTTAAACTTTCTTCGAAAGGAAGCTGCTCCTAATACCTTACAGTAGTTCAGTTGGTGACCCTCCCACTACAAAAGTTTTAATAGAGGATTCTTTTTATGACAGATATTGTACAGTAGTCACAGATACCTTTTCGTGCGGTAGGACAGAAAACAACGTTTTCGAACGGGACGCTTTTTTGGACGAACCACTCAGACATTCTTAAGCAGTTATTCATCTCCAATATTGACATGTTCATCTATTCAATGATTTTTAGTTTCCAAGATCGACTTTCTATTAACCTCGGCATTGGAATATGAATGCGTCGTTTTCTTGTTCAGTAATCGCAAGGTTTTTAAACAGCATACATTTACTTCCACAGAGAAGCACAATACAATACAGCGCTAGCTGACGTTTCGGCGGTATCGCCTTCTTCAGAGCCTGGAAAGGTTTACTGATATACAATCTACTAGGGCAAACGCTTCAATGACACTTACAAAAAGACGAAAGACTCTTCGGTAATTACATGATCAGCAGATTCTCGGAATGCGATGCTGAGGAAAGGTCAAAAGGATGCTAGTGTTGTATTGTATTGTGTTTTTCTATGGAAGTAAATGTATGCTGTTGAGAAACCTCGCAATTACTAAGCAAGAAAACGACACACTCAATGGTTTTTGTTATACTCCTTATTGGTTAGCAGAATATTATTCATTACATTGTTCATGGATTGTGTTGCGTCGTCCGTTCTTCAATACCGAAATGTGATACCCAAAGAAGGCTCCTTTGCAGGAACTTTCAATTTGGTGAGAGCCATCAAGGCAAGGTAGGCTCAGAGACCAGTGCTACGCCCCAGACCGGTGAGCTAAACCACCAGAGGTTACCATTTGTCAAAAACAAACAAAGCAACAAAAAAGTTCACAATATCAAAGTGTGGCATTCTTCGTATCCCTTGAAAGAGCAAAGTCCTCTGAACAATTCTGATTGACATCAGAGCAAAATGAAATTTACAGTATCCTACCAAATTCTTAAGTTATTAATGTGACTGAGACTGGCTATCGCATCTTGTACATCAATTCTCAGTTTTTTGAGATTTTCTTTCTCAGTGATGAACAATGAATTAATGTTAAAAAGTTTCGCGCTGGCGTTTGCCCCTTTTTATGTCCTCAAATCACACATTATGATTGATGTTTAGACCATTGAACGAATAGAAATTAAACAGTTGTAGTAGCAGCTATTCAAAACAGTCGCTCTCAAATGTTACAATTCGGCTCCCATCAAGGCACGTTCCGTAGCCAACAACTCATAAAATGGACAAAACATCAGAAATTGTTTAGACATTTGCTTAAGTACTTAGATGGCCTATCCTCACAGACCGCGATGGTTGGAATCTTCTATTTCTTTCGTTGTCCTAAAAACATTATCTATAAAGGTGCTAGGATTCAGTTGGGAAGAGCGAGGGTTTGGTTGCGACATCACAGTACACCAGTGCACGCATGCACATATGGATCGGGGTGAGTTTTGCTTCCTTACGCATCGTAATTTCCAGAAGTAAAAAAATTGCCATAATCAGTCACTTAAGATACAAATGAAGTCTTGTAAGCTTTTAAAAATTTTGTCCACAAATATTCCCCAGCGCTGAGATTCTGTGTTAGTTGACAGTAGTTTGTTTAAAAACGAAAACGTGCAAAATGCGATTAGCGCTAAGGCGCCAATGGAGTTAATTGATGAACTCCCTGTTTCTGTTGTACAGACAGAACTTAAACTTTCCGTAACACACCAATGTATGCATGGAAACCTTCGATTTATGTGGATTCGACCGCAAACTAAGTGTCGAAGGCTCAAGATTGCTTATAACAAGCAGACCCCAACTTCACTGCGAGGAAACCTATGAGAAGATTCATCCAACATGACACATTCCTCTGATCATTTTTTTAAACTTTGTTAAAGGGATTCGCCTACTCTATCAGCAATTTCATTCATCAGTAAACCAATGGCGAAAGTCGTCAACATTCTGGAAAAGATCTCTTTCGGAATGTTATAGATTTTCTAGCGAGTAAATGCTTATGAACTGAAGCGGAATGATAGAAAAAGGTCCTGTCAAAAAGCAGCAGATAATTTAGATAGAGTATATGGTCAGACTACACGATCCTTCAGAAAGGTGAGTCCTTTAAGACGAGGCACCTGCTAAAAGAACTGCCTAATAAATAAAAACTGCTAATAAAACTACTATTTTTTTGCGAGATTGTGTGCTGTTTCGGCCACCGCCCAAGGTTTTCACTCTTTTATGAATGTCGTAGAATGCTAGTCGAGTCGATTCCCATTGCAATCTTGGAGATACCAGACCACCGCCAAGGTGTCGACGTGGACTGGGCAGGAATGTCTTGTTTCCTAATCGGCTACATCACTAATCACCGTACTACCAAACTTTCTAAACTATTAATGAGAAGTAGATTATGCTTGTTTAATGAAATAAACCTAGAATTTGGATAAACGGGACTTTAAAAAATTGAACATGGTTTTTGGCTGTAAACATTTGAAAAATAGGGAAACCTTGCATTTGCTGAGAATAAATATTTCATTCATTTCGACATGGAAACGTCCACACTGATCAACTAAAAAAACTTTCTTTGTCGAATTATCTCCATCAGTTTTTTAATGTTTTAAAACTAATTGCAACAGGTAATTTCCAAAGTCGCACTATTCTTCAATTCCTTAAAGATTGCCCAAAACCGACCTTTCACTGTCTCAAGAGATGTCAAAAAGATTTCCAAAGGTTTGCTGCTTTGTGGTAACTAGCGAAATTATTATTGCGATACTCAAACACAATCATAATAAAACGTACACATATAAACATGATAGTGATAGATTTAAAACGCTTAAAATAGAAACATGCCTGGTCGTTCCTTCAACCCCACTCCGAGCAATCCAAGGATTCCGTTCAACTGTGGTCGGAAAGAGAAACTGGACTTCCGTGGGAAAGAGAAAGGCTGCCTTTAATCGACAAATGCCTGAAATCGTCCACGATAAAAACTCTAAAAACCTTCGTGGATACCGGATGAGAGACAGGGAACAAAATGAATTTAGTAATGAGACCCGCACAATAGGTAACGTCGATTCATGTGAAATCGGAGCAATTATAAAATAGTAGCAGTATAAAATAAGTTTTCTGTAGAAAAAATCTTAAACAGTATTTCACCAGTGTTTCCGAACTCAGTTAATTTTACGCTGTTGGATGAACTACAATATTTTTGAAATATTTGCAAAACCATGACCCCAGGCCTGATTCGAGCCCGCGACTACCCTTTCCGAGGGGCAATTGTTATCCATTGCAGCACTAGGGCTCCTGCTTTGCCCTTCTATTTTCCAGTTTTCTACCTAAAGGTGCCATCAGCAGTCGCCCGTCGGCGGAATGGTCTGGAAACCACAAATAGAAATTGAACTCAGTTAAGCTGCGGCTGTGCTAGAAATCACAGATTATCCCAGTTGGCGGGTGATTGCTGATAGCACCGTTAGGGCAAAAAAACTGGCATAGAGAAAGGCAAAGCAAAGGCCTCAGTGGTGCAATGGGCAACTCATAGAGCATCGGAAAGGGTAATCGCGGGCACGAATCCACCTTGGGGTCCAAGTGTTACAAGAATCTCAGCATCATAGTGACTGTTTTTCACATCATGCCCTACCATAATAAATACAAAATGAATAAAGGATAGACCTCTTGGCGTTGATCAATCCCTTTAGGGATTCACCATGCATTCGAATTCATCAAACATCGTTTGGAGGTGGTTGAATGCATATCTGGCTTTTACAATAAAACGCGGTGGCCAACCGATGTATCGAGCCAATGCTGCCGTCCTCCCAGAAAAGTCTGGTACCAATTTGCCGACCCCGGAGGGATGGAAGACTTGTGGACCAACGGTGTCTGGTTCGATCTACTGTGTATTGCAGGGCGCCCCCGACTACTGCGCCACACACTCCCTTTGAGAAATAATTGAAAAACAATAATAGGAAGCAAACAAAAGGTTAACACTATGTTGTTTTTTCTAGCAGTGTTTAGTGTGCGGCTAGTGAAGAATTACGAGGAAATCGGCAATTATGGCACGTTCGAAAGTAGAGGAAGGACGATGATGTTTCAGGGTGATCAGATAATGTACAAACATAAAGGTGCAAAAGAAGTGAGCTAGCTTTGATGCTCACCGAGTTGGCGTGATGGACGTCTGAATGCTACTTGTGTTGACTCACTCTTTGGTTTTCAGCGGATCCCATTCGATGGTGGTGGTGTCCTTTTCATCATCAACGCTATTTAGTAATTGTTCATTGAAATTCGCCTATGATACCAAGAAAACCTGCTCTAGTCATTGCTTTGATGCATTGCGCAGAAAAAAAAGCAGAGGAAACTACGCTGAGTGGAAATTGTTTTATTTAAATACCATCGGTGCCTTGTATTGGAGCCGCTATGTTTCTAACAGCTAACTCCATTAACGTGGGCATCTTAAGAAAACCTCTTTTCATCAACTATTCAGGCTAAAGTTGGGACAAAATTTAGAAAATATCTTCAGTAAAACCAAAAATTGGGCATATTGTACAGTGAGTGAACGTAATATAAACGTGGTTGTTGTTTCGACTTAGTGCAATAGGTGTGGAAGGCTCCCTTCTTTTCGATATAGGAAATTTGGTATTAGACATTGATATGTTTCAACAGTGAAGTTCTGCAAGCCATTATTCAACACAAATATTTATTCGAACGAGCTTTAGATTCTGCGAACGGAGCGGGATACATGGACATCGACAAGGAAACGGCTGATGGCAAACGCTTTATCCTTTTCTATCTTGTTAACAAAATCGTTACCTGTATCACCTATTGCCCCGTTAATCGTCGAGTGACTAGAGACGGCACCAGTGAATTTTCATCTTTTCATATCGCGCCCAGTGAGTTCCGCTTGCTCTAGGGATTCATTAGCTTCATATTTGTTTTCTAGGAATTTCGCAAAAAGCTCCGTCCACCGGGTTGCTGGTCATTCTGTTTGTGCGTTATACATTCCAACAAATGCATGTGCTAACGGTCACTGATCATCATCGGTTGTTATTCACACGCATCATACCTCTGGCTCACCTGACTATCGACATTTTGGCGTGTACAAGAGCATTCCTAATCTTCAATCGTTCACGTAAGTCGGGAACGTCGTACTCCCTCCCTCATTTGTATGCACTCCAAGTGTCGCTTTCTCGCACAACACAGAATGTCCTTTTTTGTAATGATGTACTGACCAGCTTCCAGTTCTCGTCTTTCCTCCATAGATCTAATCATATCGCTTCCCTAAAGAAATTTCAAAGTCCTGATGCTAAGTCACCGTTTCCCACGACTCTTCTGTTTCCAAATTGGCGTATTAGATCAAGTCTTCCTGAAGATGGACATCCGTTGATGTCTGCCTAACCATCGAACATCGTAACGCCAATATGCGAAAGTTGAATAAGCCGGTAGCGTCCCTCTTTACTCGAGGAGAACCTCGTCCGTCTTTCCTAGAGTAGACGCGGAGCTCATTTGTCGGAGACGACTCTTAATAATATGCCATTTACTTCCAACTCCACAATGATGAGGAGATATTTGCAAAACTCCGGACCGCTGGTGTCTACGGTGGTGAACGAAAGCGCTATTGTCCTTTTCGGGGAGCAAAAGGCTCAAAAGAGTAATTTTTCCGGGCAATTCTGCTACGAATTTATCGAAGCTCAAGGGTTAAGGGGCTCGAAGAGCCTTGAGTGGATCCAATAACGGTCATGCTTGTGACGATCGACATCTCTACTACTGCATTACTTGCCCCTTACATATATATAAACATATATATATATATATATATATATATATATATCACCTGTACCACCCGTAGTCCCGCTGATCGTTGAGTGACTCGAACGGGCGCCAGTAAATCTTCCATTTTTCCTTGTCGCGTGCAAGAGTAGTCCAATCGGTTCTGATCGCTCTAGGGACTTGTCGAGCATCATATCTTTCTTCATGGCTCTTTGTGAGGAACTCTGACTATCGGATTGGTGGTCTTCCTGCAGTGCGTTTGATATCCCGAGGAATCCAGTCACTAACGGCTCTTGCCCACCGGTTGTCATTCATAAGCATTACGTGTCTGCCCCACTTATCTTCGACTGTCTGGCGTATGGAACGGTATCTTTGACATCCGCGCTATATCCTCGACGCTCTTGAAAGCTCCTCAAGCTGCTCCTTTCCTTCTTCTCAATTCTGGATTAAAGTCGTCCATCATGTTGATTTCCCGGCCTAGATAGACATAATTGAAGCAATCGGAGACATTTGTTCCCTTGAGCGTGAATGGGCCATACGAAATCAATCCGTTCCTTATAAACATCGTTTCTGTGAGATTTATTCGAAGACCAATCTTTCCACTGGCATTATCAAAGTCCGCAAGCATTCGTTCCGCTAGCTAATGCTTGGTGTTATAAGGACGATGTCATTATCAAAGCGAAAATGGTGTAATTGCCGACCATCGAGTTTCACTCCCATATTATCCTATTCCAACATTGGCGAGATTGTATCGCCTTCCGTTACCCCTCTTTTGACGTCAATGTTAATATCGTTGTAGAATGGTGATACCTTCGTTGTAAAATTTTTGTACAGCTCACGAGAAATCTTTATGTACTGAGTAGGGACTCTCTGACTACCAAGGGCTTCCATGATTGCTCTTATCTCAATTGAATTAAACGTCTTCTTTAAATCGATGGAAGTGAGACAGAGCGGTGTTTTGTATTCTCGCGATACTTCGAGGAGTATTGTAATCGTGCGGAAGTGGTCCATCGCACTAAATCCTTTTCGAAACCCTACTTGCTCAAGTGGCGGTCCTTCGTCAAGTGTTCTGTTAATCCTGCTTAGGATGATTCGAGTGAAGAGTTTGTAGACACAGACAGCAAGCAGATTGGGTGGCAGATGCCGATATCGTGGAGGTTACCATTCTTAAACATTGATGCGGTTCTGCTGGTCTTCCATTGAATGAGAGCCTTGAATTCAGATAAGCAACGTGGGAAAGAGCCGAGCCGGTGTGTTTATGAAGAGTAGGAGAAGGTTAAGGCTTTATCGTGTTCGGACCTAGAGCTATTCGATTCTTCACCGACGAAATGGCATGATTTCGGAGGGGAGCAGTGGTGGTACAACATATCCATCTTCCTTTATTTTATATGACGGAAGGTTGACGTGGCTATCAAAGCGATTTGAGTTGCATTCGTGAATGATTTTTGACATTGCCTTTCTTGACGCTATAATTGTTCCGTTTGGGTCTCGGAGTGCCATCATCTTTGCCTTGTAAACGGCGAAGCTTTAGTGGGCTTTGCGAATGCTGTTCTAGCCTCTGCGGCTTCGACCATTACTGCTGCTCTTCTGTCTTTAATATCTTCTTTTATCGCCTGTCTCCATTGTTTTGCAAGTTAAGAAGTGAGTTGGCGGTTGCTAGCAGCTTGTACGGCTCTACTTTGGCGTAACAGCTCGCGTATTTCTGAAGACTGACGTCTCTTGGTAACTTTCGAACTTTCAACTTTCATAGCGCTGACGTGAAGATGTTTTATGAGCCGATGGTATTCCTCCTCGGTGTTATCGACAACGGCATCTTTCCAACAGCCGACTAGTGAATTGAATAGGTCCCCGTTTATGGTGGTTTTGGAACTTCGGTTTTTGAATTTAGCGGCCTTTTCTCCTTTCCGCGAGAAATAAAATCTTGCACGGAGTCGGTGGTCTGATACTGTGTAGAATTTTGGGACAGCAGCGACATCGGTTAGGCAAAACCTGTTTACTATAATGTGGTCCACTTCGTTACGGTGCTCTCCAATGGGAGATTCCCACGTCCAGCGTTGAGGGAGGGGCTTCTGGATTTGCGAATTACCATGGATGGTTTTGGCCTCCATGATAAACTCAGATAGCCGCTCACCCTGTTTGGTCCATTCTAAGCCATTCTAAGTGGGTCCCAATGTGACGTTCTATAGACTTTCCTCTTAGCCCAATCTTGGGGTTGAAATCTCCAATGATGACCTTGAAGAATGTGTGGTCTTCTCTGTAGAACTTCTCCAAATCCATATAGAACGCTTCGACTTCTTCTTCGCAATCGTTTGTTGGCGCCGCGTAAACGACGAAGGTTGTGAAAGCCGGTATTGTTCCACTTCTTCTTAATCGTAAACGTCCGATTCGGGTTGTAAGCTGTTCGAATGAATCGAAGTTCATAGACAAGCTCGTGTTAACGAGAACGCCGGCGCCGCCGACTCTTCTAGTGTCGCATGTTCCGAAGAATAGATCTTTTCTGGTGTCAGAGACGGCGTTGAATGGGTGGCGTCGTCTCGTCTCGGCCAGGCCGATGATGTCGTACCCTTATCCTTCCTGCTTGCATGAGCAAGTCTTCTGTCGAGTATTCGGATGTAAGTGTACGTGCATTGTAGGTACAGATCGTTATCATAGTTCTTTGTAATCCAGGCAGGTTCCATTGACCCTGAGATTTTAGCAGCCTCTCCGTACTCGTCCAGCGCTGCGAAATTGGGAGCTTTTTCAGGTTTTGGGAAATGAGGCCCGTTTTTTTTTACTGTGTTTAACATTTTGATACCCACATATAGCTTGCTGGGCTCTGACGGTGGGCTGGGTATGCTCACGGACAGCTTTCCAGGCTCTTCCAGAGCGGACATGGAGCTTATTTGTTCGAGGTGACTCTTAACCGCCTCCCATATACTTCCCAGTCACTTGATTGCAGGCTTTTGGCCATATTAACTCGTAGAATACAATCGGCATAAGAAAGAGCGCACCACACACGCATGCATGAGCACGCCTAGGATATACGAAAGAATATACGAAAAAGGATATAGTACGATGGACCACGTCCATACGATAACGAGAATCATTTAAGTATCGCGAAAACGCGAAAGACCGCTCTGTCTCACTTTCATCGATTTAGAGAACCCCTTTAACTCAATTGAAACAGAAGCAGTCATGGAAACGCTTAAGAGTCAAATAGTCCCTTCTCAGTACATAAAGATTCCTCGTGAGATGTACAAAAATTTCACAACCAAGGTATCACCATTCCACAGCGGTATTAACATTGACGCCAAAAGAGGAGTTAGGTAACGTGTTACAATCTCGCCAAAATTATTTACAACCACTCTCCAGAACGTCGTACGAGCTTTTGGAATGGGATAAAATAGGAGTGCAAGCCGATGGTCGGCAATTATAGAGTCCTCGCTTTGTTTATGACATCATTCTTATGACACCAAACATTAGCCAAGTGGAACATATGCTTGCCGACTTTAAGAGAGCCCGTGGAGAAACTTTTCTTCGACTAAATCTCAGAAAAACGATGTTCATAAGGAACGAATTGGTTTGGTGTGCCCCATTCACGCTCAACGGAGTAAATATTTCCGAATGCTTCAGTTATGTCTATCTAGGCTGGGAAATCAACAAGATGAACGACTTAGCTTCAGAATTGAGGGGATTGAAACGAAAGAGAGCTTTTAAGAGCATCGAGGATATAGCAAGGAAAAAAAACAACACTCGTCTCCGTGTCTTCCTTTTCGACTTAGAGGTACTTCCTATGTTAACGTATGAGTCAGGAACCTGGTTGCTGCATAAACAGGATAAAAAATCACGCTGCGTTTATTGAACGCGCAGTCGAAAGCACGATGCTAGGAGTTTCCCGTGTCACGCAAATAAAGGAAGGGATCCGATGTTCCGACCTTCGTCAACGATCATAAATCAAAGATGCCGCTCTGTACACCAAACAGTCGAAAATAAGGTGGATCGGACACGTAATGCGTATGAATGACAACCGATGGACAAGAACCGTTAGTGACTGGATTCCTCGGGATGTTAAGCGCAATGCAGGAATACCACTGACCCGATGGTCAGAGATCTTCATGAAGAGCCTAGAAGAAAGGTATGACGTCCTACGAGTCCCTACAATGAGCAGAGCCAACTTCGCTACTCTTGCGCTGGACAGGAACAAATGGAAGATTTACTTGCGCTCGTTCGAGTCACTCGACTATCAGTGGGACTACGGGTGATACAGGTGGTATGTGAATTTATATATAGTTACTGAAAAAAACTTCACACCACAAATTTTTAGCAATTTACCTTACGGTTAGGATTGTTGCAAGAAATCAATATGAGAAGAAAGCCGAGAGTATGGAATTTTATTTTAAATTTGATGTGACCGCTAGCATCAATCTACGGCTTCTCAGCTGCATGGGAACGTTTCTCAACTGATTTCATCAAAAACTCTTGTATGATTGAGGAAACCTCTCGTACTTCCTTCTTATATTCTTCCGAAGTTAGGCATTTGATGTGGAAGGGTTATTGCTTTAACCGACCGCAGCGAAAAATCGTGGGAGGTTATGTCAGGCCTTCCGGCTGACCACGCATGTGGCCCCACGGCTACCTATTCTTCTCTCAAGGTAGTTGGGATTTAGCTATTCGCCAGCAACAATAGGAAGATGTGTATTAGTGCCACGTTGCACAAAAGTAGAACATTCGATACTATCCTTACTTTCCCTTGTTGCTTTTTGAAGTTGGCCTTTTAGGATATTGGTGAAAATTTCTCGAAGAATGTATAAATTTTTATTTACTGCCTACTATTTTTTCATGACAGGGTCTTATGTGAGATATGAATGCGTCGTTTTCGTGTTCAGCAATCGCGTGGTTTTTAAACAGCATACATTTACTTCCATAGAGAAACACAATACAATACAACGCTAGCTGACGTTTCGGCAGTATCGCCTTCTTTCAGAGCTGGAAGGGTATGCTGATATACAATCTACAAGGCCAAGCGCTTCAATAACACTTACAAAAAGACGAAAGGCCCTTTGGTAATTATATGATCAACAGTTTCTCGAAAAACCCACCGCTTTTTCGTGACTTCCAATGAGGAAGTTTAGAACAGCTGATTATAGTCGCATGTGGTTGACGACTGCACCATCCCACATCAAAAATCGATGCGAACATACGGGATCAGGTCGCGTATGACCTCCGGGCATTCGTCCCTGCTATTCATTATAGGGTTTTTGGCATTGATCCAAAAAGCCTCAAGGAGTTTTCGCGCTGGTGTTTTGGACTCCTGTGCAAGGATATTGACTTTTACTTCAAAACCGTCTCCGCTATGCTTTTGTATCCTATGCGCGCCTAGTGGGGTGCCTCGTTTTAGTTTTCGTTTGCCATCTGGGTGTTCTTTTATACGAATACACAAAGGTTTGCCCGTTGGGCCAATATATTCATCTCCGCAATTATTACAGGAGATCAGGTATATCCTACCTGAACTCATGCAATCACCGTCCCTGCCGTAAGGGCAAACAACGCAATTTGTTGTTTCACATAGACGGCCATACAGGCGGTTACGAACTAATTGACGACGTAGAGTAACCGGTGGTATTTCAACTATCGCTACCGATTCCTTTAGACCTGCCCTTTTTAGCATCGTTTTATAGCTACGCTTACTTCATCGCTTATAAAAGGCAACATAAACGGGACTTTCTTTTGGCCAAGTGTTTCGCGTGGGCGCGTCGCTCTCCTTCTAAACTTATCTCGTGGGGTTACTATTTCGTAGCTATTGGAGATGGCTATTTGCCGAGCCAAGTCGCGCGATTCTTCCTTTTGTTCCCTGGTAGTGCACACAGAGGTGGCTGTTCGGAACATGTTTCTCACAATCGCCCTCTTTGTGTGTGAAGGGTGGGAAGAAAGGAAATGAACAAGAGTGTACTTGTTATTTGGCTTTCGATACCACTTTGTCAGGTAACCGCTACTTGATAGGTTTATTTGGACGTCCAAAAACGGAAGCCAGTTTTCTCTCGGTTTCTCCCGGGTGAACTTTATGTACTCGGACTGCCCGTTCAATAATTCAAAGCATTTGTCCATCTCCTCCTGCGTAGAGAAGACGACAAAACAATCGTCTACATATCTGCTGTAGAGTAATGGCCGGAGGTCGAGAACAGGGGCTTCTATCTTAGACATAAACACAATGGCAAGGCTTGGAGCCAATCGCTGTCCCATTGCCAACCCCCTTATTTGTGCGAAATATTTCCCAGACCATCTGAAAATCGAGCAGTTTAGGCACTCCTTTAAGAGAGCCATTAGCTGCTGGATGGACAAGCCATGCATATTTATTCTTCCTTCATGTTCAACATGATGTTCGAAGATGGCTTGCATTGCAGAGTCATTCGACTCGTTGGTGTACAGTGCGGTAACGTCGAAAGACTACGCGTTATTAGGAGACGCGTTAAGTAGACGTTCTAGGAACATTTGGGTGTTTGTGAGATGACCTGGAATGTGGTTTAGCAACGACGCATTCATATTCCAATGCCGAGGTTAATAGAAAGTCGATCCTGGGAATTACACTGAGATATTTGCAAAAGAGAAACTTTTCTATATTCAAAAAGTGATTACCCTTTCCAGGGGCTCATATGTTACCCTTCGAACCGTTGACGCTCTCCCTTTGTCTTTGTCTGGGCCAATTTTTAATCTGAACATCATTGTGATTGTACTTGCTGGACAGCATGCACTACCTATGCCTCAATGGTGTTAGAATGGCGACCGCTTGTCCCGGTTTCAGTTCCAACTCCTTCGGCCATAAATTTTATAGGGCAATTTTTAATCGCTATTGGGACAAGGTGAAATCGTTTTTTTTAATGGTAATCCTGCAAATTTCCACCAATCGGCCACAAAATGTCTTAACGATGTCGCTAAATGGGTACGCTCAGGCAGGGTTAGAAGCCCAGCTATTTTTTTGAAACTTTCGGATTTCAAACGAAATAATCAATATTAAAGAGCAAAGATATCGATTTAACAGCAATGTCATGAGGTGTTTGCAAAATCCCGCACGATAGATGTGTGTGGGGATCGAACATGCTATTACCCTTTCCAGGGACTAACGCTCTCACCATCACACCATGCATGACCTTCGTTTCTCGAGCCTTCCCTTCACTTAGTGTTCTATCTACCAGTGCAATCAGCAATCACCTGTCAACGGTATTGATCTGGGGAGCATGAATCAGCATTGAACCCAGTTAAGCTGAGGCTGAAGTTCAAATGGAATTAACTGCGTTTTTTTCTATCTCATATATCGGAAGTGAAGAAATATATGAACTCAGGCCATTTCGGACCACCTGTTTTTAAGACTTACCGTAGGCAAATTGCAGGTGATCAGTACTTTTGGTGGAAACTCGAGTAACAAGAAAATTGGAAGAATTAAAGCGTAACTGATGCAACACACACGTGGAATCGATCCCAGGGCTCCATGGTCGACCAAGCGTGCTACTTCTCTGGGGTCGGCAAATTGGAACCAGACTTGTCTAGGAGGATAGCAGCACTGGTTCGATACATCGGTCGCTACGGTGAGTCATTTCAAAGGCTAGATATGCATTCAATCATCTCCAAACGATGCTTAGTGAAGTCGAATGCATGGGGCATTCCTCAAGAATTGATCAGCGCCAAGAGCTTTATCCTTTATAGCGTAACTGAAGAAAGCAATATGGAAGCAGTCTAATTCGTGATACTTAGCTAGTCGACATTGATGTAATGATCTGCTGATGTCTTTCTCTTTGTTATTTTGTAAATGATATTTTGTTGAACACAGTGACCATTCCAATAATGACTGCTATACTTGGAGAAAATTGAAACATTGCTTCCAGAACGATAAAGGTGGAAGTAAGGGAAAAGGAACTGCGAAGGAAAACTCAAGGGGTAACACATCTGTACACCAGCCGTTTACTTTAGGGAATAGCAACACCTTGCCACCATATAAATAATAGTAACAGTAGTAGAAATAGTACATAGAACAATGGTAATAAGCAGTAACACCTTATAAATCACAATTTAATCCAGAGCGCGCTTCCGGTCCCATTCGGGAATGGTCCATTCCGCCTTTACTGCTCTACCTTTGAGCTCTGAGATCTGTGGCAGATTATCGTCTCGTAGTTGTCACACCAGGGTATCGCAACGAGTGGTTTGCAGTTATTTTTTAAATGAATTTTTATTATATCGCACAATTCACAGTATCTGTTATAATCATTTCTGCGATGAAGTCCCGTGTCTCACTCGTTCAGCCATAGTCGCGACAGTATGACGAACGCTAGAAAAGATTCCGATTAGGGGCTAACAGAAAAGCATGTCATTGAATTTATAAGCCTATTAGGTCACCAAGCGATTAATTGGGGAATAGACAGCACATGTGGTTATAGTTTACATCAATTGTTGTTAGCATATTACAAGAAGCATATAGAAGCATATTCAAAACTGAATGAGCAATTCCCAGAACAAAATTCTAAGATTGCAAACACTTTCGTCAAAAAGAGTTGTTACTGGAAAAGATCCTCTGACTTCGGGTTTGTAGATAGCTCAAAGATCGCTTACCGCCGTATATTCACTGTACTGCACGACGTCTTATTAAATGTTCATGCAAATCATAACAGGCGAGATTGGTAAGTTACGGCACCCAATGTACATGCTGTGACGTCTTATTTGGCTGTCAGTATTAATTTGTTAACCTCCACTGATGGTTTACCACTTCATCGAGGATGGAAAGAGATTACATTGTGGCGGTCCACTATATAGAGAATTCATTTTCTATTCGGAGATCCAGACGAAATGAGATACTAATGGTTGCTCTGCTAGCCTTGGTAACCTTTTCACCATACAAAAAAGTCGTGGTGATAAAAGTATAAGGCGTTTTGTCCCCTTAAGAGCCACCCGGTCTCATCACGTTTTCTTTTGAGCGATTTGAACGAATGGAATTTACTGCCGTGTCTCATCGAATTACTCGACGATTTGCAGGAATTGATACAGATTGTATTTTCGAAGGACTCTTGAAAGTAACCACACCTATGGTTGGAGGCGTCCATAACGGCGTTGATGACTTCCATGGATCCACATTACACCACTGCAATGGCGTTTTTATTATATTATTATCATTATCCTCATTCTTATCTCATTTTTCTAAAAAGGTTCCAAACATTAAGTTGTGTTATGCACTTATATTCAGGGAAACACCTAAAAATGTGAGTTTGAATTCAGTATCACGAATAACTTAGAGTTACAGTAACGTTGTAGATCGGTAAATAACCGGTATTTCTTGGGTTTTCAGAACTAAGATCGAGAAACCATGAAGTAGTAATGGTCAGTCAGTTGCAGAGCATGTCAGCTTACCGTCTCCATTGATTCATCAGGTTTCGTAAGAGCAGCGAAATTTCTGAACACGTCCAATTTGCAATATACGGCGGTACTTCCACAAACACCAATAAAGTGAGTAATTGGATTGAGAGTGTCGTTTAGCCCATTCTTATGATACAACAGCTATAAAAGTTCGCTGGTTAGCTTTCATACTTTGATGGTTAGTTTTCTTATTGTTCCAAAGTTTTCCTGCTAGAGTTGTGACAAACGTTCAGCACTGGTTGGTTAAGTCAACTATGATTTTCTGATTCTGTTCACTGATAGTAGAAACGAATTACACAGATCATCAGCGTTAAAGATCCTATTAGATTGATATACTGAATGATATACTAAAAAACCTCCGAAAATTAGGCTTCAGTTCAAATCCAGACCGAGTACTGTGCACAGCAGTTAATAGCAATGGTGACAAAGGTGAACATGTTGCGCATTATTTAAAGGTACTCTCATATGTAGTAAAAACATGCTCTGTGCTTTGAGGGTGAAACCTAGGCAGACTGGCTCCTTCTCTTCCCTTCCAGGTTGGCAGGATAGGACTAGGAGGAACTAGGACTAAACCAGCTCTAGAAAGACTTAAAAAATATTTTATGGGCCAAATATGCAATAAATCACCTCTGTGATACTATGAATGGAATCGAATTTATGGCGCACCTCCATTAACTAGGTTAACACAAATCGCCGTCAAGCGCTTTATCTTTTCCTCTTTAATTCAGTAAAGTTTAAAAACAAGTCGATCGTACAGTAGTACATAACGTATAAGTAAAATATCATGCGGATAATCATATTTTTACTTTGAAATAGGGTTGGCTATCAGTGCGATTCATCCATAACTCGATAAACACTCCTGCTGAATACGCTGGAAATCCGCTTGGCCAAACGACTCTCTCCTCAATACCCATCACTGACAAGAACGCATAGACAGTGGTGTCATGCTGAAGATATAAAAATGGTTGTTAAAAACGACTCCAGTCTTTCAAAGAGTTAAGACAATCAGGTAAGTCATGCAGACTCTTCTCTAGCTCGTCGAGAATACCCTCTGTTATCCCTCTGTGTTATTACCACACATTTCTTAGGTCAATTAAATATTGCCTTCGAAATGCTTGCCATCTTTATGTAATTATATGAGCTTTCTTAAGTGGAATACATATTTTTCCTGGTGGTAGTCTTTGTATCCTCGTATGTACCACAAAACGCTATTGCTTATGGTAACTCCCCATTGATTGACCGACAAGTTCCTGGCTACAATGGATTCCTTCCCAGCCTCATCTGTCATGAACATGGTAATACTGCATGCCATAGTGACCTTATCAATTCACACCCCACTTTAGCTTTTGTTCTACTTGTATGATATATCTGTTGTTCTTCATATTACCACATCAATCCATTGCAAAAGTATCTTCCTCTTATTAATAATGCACCGCCACCCTCTTCATATTATCCACCTATATGGATTTCCTTGTTGCCACACTACTTATATGACGCTACTGGTTTCGTAATTTCGTTAGTGTTCTACTGATATTGTTTTTATGAAGGTTTGATTACCAAATTTCGGGACTGAGACCGCGACAACAATAAAACTCTCGTGTGGCACTTTAGAAAAAAAAGCAAAAAGTAGTGCAAGCTAATCTCATCTTCAGCATCTAATCTATCGTCGTCATCTAACGATTGTGCATTTCCACAGAAACTGATGAACTGGCGCGATTTCTTGAACCATGAGTGATCTCGGCGATCACGTGACTCCATCACCGACTACCGTCTTCTCTGGAGCATTTCAATCAAAGCAAGGAAGACCAGAAAAGAAAAAGTGAAGGAGATGTTCTATCGCAGTCATCGTTGTTGTAGTAGTCAACCTCATTTGTTAAACACCCACTGGCTTCAAAGGTCTATACTCTATTCGCTGAATGGGGTTTATGTTGATGAAGATACAACTACATGTTTCTTTTGTAGATGTAGTACTTCTATTATTCTATTTGAGAAACAGGAAGAACAACACACCGCCGAATACACGTAGTACTTAAGAGGCTTGATCCAAATGCATTTGGGGCTTGCACTGTTGATACAGTCGAGTTTCGAACTCATTCGTGAGTTGATATCGTTGAATAACGAGCCACCTCTAACTTTCTGGATTTCCTGGCCAATGTCGAGGTTATTCATCATTAGAGTCCTATCTGAAAAGCGAGCTATTTTATGATATGAAGCTCATATTCTTGTATTTTAAAGATATTCGCGAAGAAACTTACGGTGATGTCATTTCTGTCCTGTAATTTCCAAGCAAGCAATGATAGCCGGAGGTTATCAGTAATAAACGCATAGCCCTGGTTCGACCCTAAGCCAATCCAGCTCTGCCTTACATTCCGCCTGGGTGGGAATTATCCACGAAGGTTCATGATTACCCGTGAGGAACAGCTAGTAGCGCTCTGGCACAGCTATTCCAGGGTTTCGAGGAGAATCTACTCAACCAGTATTTAATGACATTTATAGAGAAGTGAAAATCCTAAAATCCACACTTGATCCCATGTAAAAATGCGAACACCTTTGTAAATGACAGGGGAGAGAGGAAACGAGTCGAATGGAAGAGCTGCTCGGAATAGCACAACATATGGTGTTGGGTCGTGAAAAAATAAAAAAAAGAACAAAAATTTGATGTTTTCTTTAATAAGTAGACACCAGATTGTTATTATAGAATTTATTAGGATACAATAGCTGACATTTCGGCGGTTTCGCTTTCTTCAGAGCCTGGAAAGGTCGAACTGAGATGCGATCTACCCATATAGAGAACTTCTCTCTTGAAAAGTTCTCTATCTATCTAAATAATAGTATTTGAAGCCCAAATATGGCCGCCTCGCAGTCGCACATCAAGGACCGCAATATAACCTTTGTAATCTTCTCGATCAATTATGTTCAGTGTTTCAGGCACAATAGCAATTCAGGTTTGACTTCAGTAGCATAGCGACGATGGCTTATTCGAAGGAGGCGTAACCATGGAACCGTCTACTGCTTCCTTGCGAAACAACGAAGCTAATGACGTTTGATGTTTCAGGCAGTTAGGTACAGTCTATTGCGGTCCAGGATCAACAATCCAGATTAACCGCGGTTGCATACGCACGCGGCTCCCGCAGGCGTTATAAGCCAGGTGCCTTCGACGGCGGAGACATGCCATCACTCACCTTACATCCTCAATCACCTCAACTTATTCTTAGTCATACTCATTCATTCTTATTCAGTCACATTCATTCACACATTCACATTCATCCTTCAGTAATCAGCTGATTATTGTGTCTCGTTTCTCAGCTTGTCTACGGTGCGATGTCAGTAGTGGCGGGTGTTGCCAAATGCGTTCTGTTTGCAACGCCATCGGTGGCATGTACCATTCCTCCCACAATGTACACGCAATGTGTACAATGCCGCTATGCGGCCAACTTATGCTATGTATTCTGCTAAGCCGCTATAGGCTTATCAGTTTTGTAGCCATTTATCTTACTGGCTCTTACCCTTAGGCAATGGTGGCACCCATCGATGCTGAAAGTTCACGTTGCTGACATAGCGTTATTCACGCCCAGCCGCCTAATTGTGTTCCGTAGATGACTCATCATTCACTGTCCATAGCACCGTCAACGCTCATGTAACTTACAGTCCTCATCGATCCACTAAAATGCTCCACATCGCTATAATGTTGAAATCTTAGCTCAGCCGAAAACACGGCCAGTCTGTAACGCTCACCACCTCAGCATACTGTCTCCCTCTCCGCGGCATACAACCTCCTTTCTCCGCCCCTAGCATACTGTCTCCCTCAGCCGCCGCACCTCCGCGGATAGACGCGGTGCGGCATCGCTTACGGCTAACCAAAGGCTACTTCGTTGTAATCTCATTATTATTGTTAATATTGTATTAATGGTATAATAATGTTTGAATGCCATTGCCTCATTCTTAGCCTCACTTCACTACAGGCCTTAGCACCTCAGAGCTCTAACTTGTCTCATTCCTCTACCATTACTTCTCTATCGTTACTATTATGTAATTAGTGTTGTATTTATGTATCAAAGGTTTAATTACCCAAGTTTGAGGCTGGCAGATCAACTACAGCAGCTAAAACACCCGCGTGGTTAATATTCTGCATCAATCTGAACCGCTACACTTCGCCGCTAACCATTTCGTTACAACCCAGCCAAACACTTTAATAACTTTAGCAGTTGAAACTTCACAAACAAATTTGCATTCGCTTATGAAACAGCTTCATTTAAACACCTATCGTTTATTTGTTGTAAGTATGTAAGTTAGTTGGTGGATATCAGGTGACCTGACGCCATACCTCAGGCTGATCTAATAACCTGACACAGCCGCAGTCCTCGCTCATGAATTACTCTGCGCGGCTGCTATCCGCCAACTAACTTACATACTTACAACAAATAAGTGATAAGTGTTTAAATGAAGCTGTTCTTATGCGAATGCAAATTTATTTGTCAAGTTTTATCTGCTAGTGTTATGAAAGTGTTTGGCTGAGTAGATCGCATTTCAATTTGACGTTTCCAGGCTCTGAATAAGGTGAAACCGCCGAAACGTCAGCTATTGTATCCTAACAAATTCTGTAGTAACAACCTCATTTCTGCTTATTGAAGAAAAACGTCGAATTATCAATCAATGCCGAGGTTAATAGAAAGTCGGTCTTAGGAATATAAAATCGTCTTTTTGGAAAATCAAGAAAAAAATTTCGAACTACTTCTACTTCCACTTATAAAACCTTTTGTAGTAAAGTGAAAATGGGTCACAATTATACTGCCATTAAGAGGGAGGGTAGCGCAGTTGCAGTGATGCGATCATCACGAGCACGGCACTGATTCAACTCGCCCGGCTATCTCAAGACTTCAGGGAGAATCGACTCGACGAGCACTCAATGACATTCGTAATAAAAGAAAAATCCTTAAGCAGCAGCCGAGGCCACACGTAAAAGTTGGAAGCTCTTCGTGGTTGATGAATGTGAGGAAACAAATCAAACGTGGAAAGTGCTGAGATCCCGCAGTAGATGTAAAAGGCGGGTTGCGCAAAAAAAAAATGCACCACATACCTTCAATTCGTATGTCTGACTAGGATTCAGCGTGTCGTATCTACCGAGCGGTGTTAAAGCTTTTCATTCGCAAGAAAACTCACTGTATATGCCATTGCGGTATAATATAATCTGATTGTTCACATCAGTGATTTTGTTGAAGAGATCGTCCGTAAACCATTTATTTTTTGCTCTCAACGTCGCGTTCTTGTGGATTTGCTATAAAAGAAAACTGTTTACTAAAGCAGCTGAACTACTTCTGTTATTTGTTTCATTCTGGAGCGTTGTAATTTGTAGTCCGACCCCGGCTTTTCGTTCTATGGACATGGATTTTCATCCAGGTATTTCTAACGGCAGCTGCAAACGAGAATACTAGGTTATAAATTAGAGTTCAACGAAACCGTGCAAAACCAATGTCGATTGGAGTTCTCTGGTAAGCAACAGTGGTAAACAACTTCTTTTTTCTATTTTGCTGAATAGTTTTTATCTGATGGATGACACGTGAGGAGACACTCTATGGTATTAGGTTGCCGAGAAATTTTTGCAGGATTTCCATCTATGTGTTTAAAGTGTCATCTTCACGGATCTCCCTCATGTGAGAGATTTCGAGCCAGTTAGTTGCGACGCTACGTGGCGCGTCCCCAGGTAGTGGATAAGGGGTTAATCGCAGATCAAAAGCGACCTTTGCTTTCCTGAGACGCAGGTAGATCCAGGGGATGGACTCCTTGTTTCTACTGCTTTGATTTGGCACATACTTACTGTATTTGCTAGGTGTATTCATGCATGTGGGTGTGTGAGTGCGTTCTTGCCTATGCGGATTGTATTCTACGAGTCAATTCGGCCAAAAGTCTGCAATCAGGTGACTGGGAAGTATATGGGAGACGATTAGGAGTCGCCTCCAAGAAATAAGCTCTATGTCCACTTTGGGTGAGACTGGCAAGCTACTCGTGAGTATACCCAGTCCCCACGTTCAGAGCCCAGCAAGCTACACGTGGGTATCAAAAAGCTACGAACAAAAAAAAACGGGCTTCATTCCCCTGGCCCCGAAAGAACCCCAAATCTCACAGCGTTGGGTAGGACGAGTACGGAGAGGCTGCTGAAATCTCGGGGTCAATTGAAGTTGCCTGAATTTCAAAGAACTATGATGACGATCTGTTCCTACAATGCACCTACACTTTTATCCGAGCCTTCGATAGAAGACTTGCTCATGCAAGCAAAAGGGATAAAGTATGACGTCATCGGTCTGGTCGAGACGAGAAGACGTCGGCCTTTCAACGCCGGCTATGGCACCGGGGAAGAACTGTCCCTCGGAAAATGCGACAGTAGAGGAGTCGGTGGCGATGGCGTCCTCGTCAACAAGAGTTTGTCCATGAACACCGATTCATTCGAACAACTTGCAACCCGAATCAGACGCTTACGATTAAAAAGATGTGAATCAGCACCGGCTTAGACCATCTTCGTCGTTTTTGGCGCCCACATCACACTATTACGAAGAAGAAGCCGAAGCGTACTATATGGACTTGGAGAAGTTTTACATAGAAGCCTATACATTCTTCAAGGTCACCATTGGAGAATTCAGCGCCAAGATTGGACTAAGAAGAAAGTCTAAAAAACAACACATAAGGACCCACATAGAATGGCATAGAATGGACCAAACAGGGTGAGCGGCTATCTGAGTTTATCATAGAGACCAAGACCATCCATGGTAACTCGCAAATCCAGAAGCCCCACCCTCAACGCTAGACGTGGGAATCTCCCCTTGGAGAGCACCGTAACGAAGTAGACCACATTTTAGTAAACAGAAGGTTTTGCCTAACCGATGTCGCTGTTGTCCCAAAATTCTACACAGTATCAGACCACCGACTCCTTCGTGAAAGATTCTATTCCTCGCGGAAAGGAGAAAAAGCCGCTAAATTCCAAAACCGCCAGCTTGGAGTCGCACGAACTACAAACAACAGCGAACTGGCTCCCGAACTTGCAAAACAATGTGGACAGGCGATAAAAGAAGCTCTTAAAGAGAGCAGAGCAGCAGTAATGCCAGATGATGGAAAAGCATTCGCAAAGCCCACTAAAGTTTCGCCATTTACAGGGCAAAGATGATTGCACTCTGAGGCCCAGACGGAACAGCTATAGCACCCAGAAAGACAATGGAGGAAATCATTCACGAATACTACTCAGATCTCTTTGATAGCCACGTCCACATACCGTTATACGAAATAAAGGACGATGGATATGTTGTACCACCAGTTCTCCCTTTCGAAATCATGCTATTTCGTTGGCGAAAAATCGAACAGCACCAGGTCCGGACAGGATAAGACCAGAACACCCGAAGACCATTACGCCAGTGCTCGTAAACACAGTGGCTTGGCTCTTCGCACGTTACCTCACAGAATTCAAGGTCCCTACTCAGTGGAAGACCAGCGTGACCGTGTTATTGTTCAAAAGGGTGACCTACATGATATCGACAACTACCGCCTAATCTGCTTACTGTCTATCGTCTACAAACTTCTCACTCGAGTCATCCTAAACAGGATCGACAGGACACTAGACGAAGGACAGCCATGTCAGCAAGCAGGGTTTCGAAAAGGATTTATTACGGTGGACGACATCCATACGGTAACACGGCTCATTGAAGTATAGCGAGAGTACAAAGGAGCGCTCTGTCTCACTTTCATCGAATTACAGAAAGCCTTTGATTTAGTTGAGATAGAAGCAGTCCTGGAAGCCCTTGATATCGACGGAGTCCCTACTCAGTACATAAAGATTGTTCGTGAGCTGTGCAAAACTTTCACAACGAAGGTGTCTCCATTCTGCAACGATATTAACATTGACGGCAAAAGAGGAGTTAGTCAAAGCGATACCATCTCTCCAAAATTATTTGCCGCCACCCTCCAGAACGTCATACGAGCATTGGAATGAGATAATATGGGAGTGAAACTCGATGGTCAGCAATTACACCATTTTCGCTTTGCCGATGACATCGTCCTTATAACATCAAGCATTAGCCAGCGGAACGAATGCTTGCGGACTTTGATAATGCCTGTTGAAAGATTGGTGTTCGAATAAATCTCACAGAAACGATATTCATGAGGAACGGATTGGTTTCGCATGCCCCGTTCACGCCCAATAGGACGAATATCTGCGAATGTTCCTGTTATATATTTATGTCAGGAAATTAATATGATGAACGACCTAGCTTCAGAGTTGAGCAGAAGGAAACGAGCGGCTTTGGGATCTCTCATGGGCATCGAGGATGTGGTGAAGAGAACAAAGAACACCCGGCTCCGCGCCCACTACTACGCGTTGTACAAGGGACGCTGCTGCTGACATCGTCCTTGTAACACCAAAGATTAGCCGAGTGGAACGTATGCTTGCCGACATTGATAAAGAATTTGGAAAGATTGCTCTTCGAATTCTTTGACTAAATCTCACAACAACGATATTCATGAGGAACGGATTGGTTTCATATTCCTCATTCACGCTCAACGGAACAAATATCTCCGAATGCTCCAGTTATGTCTATCTAGGTCGAGAAATCAATATTATAAACGACTCAGTTCCAGAGCTGAGCGGAAGGAAACGAACGGCTTGAGGAGCTTACAAGAGCATTGAGGATGTAGTGAAGAGAACAAAGAGAACAAAGAACGCCCGACTCCGTGCCCGCCTTTTCGACGCAACGGTACTTCTTGCCCTAACGTATGCGTCAGAAACGTGGTCGCTGCCTAAGCTAGGCGAAGGATCACCCAGCGTTATCGAACGCGCAGTCGAAAAGACTATGCTAGGAGTATCCCGTTCCACACAAGTAAAGGATGGGATCCGAAGCTCCGGTCTGCGTCAGCGGTCAAAAACCAAAGGTACCGTTCTGCACGCCAAACAGTCAAAGATAAGGTGAGGCGGACACGTAATGCGTATGAATGACAACCGATGGGGAAGGGCCGTTAGTGACTGAATTCCTCGCGATGTCAAACGCACTGCAGAAAGATCACCGACCCGATGGTGAGAGCTCTTCACAAAGAGTCTCGAAGAAAGGAATGATTCTCAACGAGTTCCTAGAGCGAGCAAAACGCACTGGGCTACTCTTGCCCGCGACAGGGAAAAATGGAAGATCTACTAGAGCCAGCTCGAGTTACTCGCTGCTCAACGGGACTACATGTGATACAGGTGATGTTTAAAGTGTCATGTCCCTGCTCGGATATCTTTAGTTGTCGAAACAAAAAACAAAAACGATTATAATTCATACATCTTACAGTGAAAATGTTTATTTAACCAACTGAATAAAATTCTAGACTTCTGGGCAGACCAACTAGTTAGTGGCAATTCGGACTTCAGATCTGTTATTCAGGCGTTTCTCGAACAGGCTTTGTCGGAATGCTTGAAGAAGTTGTTTTCCGTAGGCAAGAGTCTGGTATGCAAGGCCGATGACGCAAAGCCTTGGTAGACCAGGTCGTTCAATTTGTGCAGCGTCCCTTGTACAACGCGTAGTAGCATGTTATCGTTCAGAAAGACAAGTACCTTTCCGGTGAGCAATATAAGGTGAAGCCGCCGAAGTTTCTGGCACATGTGGCAAATAGTGGGCTTCCACCGCAATCGTGCTATTAGGATTCAGGATTCTAGATAGATAAAACCAGCTAGAAATGCAAATGGTCAGTACGAGTTTACCGTACACTTTCTGCTTTTGAAAAATCTGTGGGGCTTCATGGCTATCCAACCACTTGTCCGATCGTAGCCAGTTATCATAGAAGATAGAAGATCCATTTCTTGTTGCATGCCACATTATTCTGGAGCCGATGACACTTCATTGCGACGATTTCTCTTATTGTCATTGAATTCGTGTAACAGTTCCCAGGAACGACGTTCTATTAACCTCGGCATTGGATTATAAATGCTTCGTCTACTTGGCAGTCACCAACCATATAATCGTTTGTTCTAATCCTCCTCAGTGGAACTCACGTTAAAAACGGCTCTGAAGAAGACGGTGCTGCTGAAACGTCATCTACTGTTGTATTGTCTGTTTTCGTATGGAAGTAAATGTATGCTTTATGGCAACCTCGCGATTGCTGAACAAGAAAACTACGCACTCACAATCTTAACTCTTTTATTTACTGCCTTTTTCTTCTTAATGGCAGGTTATGTTGCGAAATATAACTCGTATGAAATGCTGAGATATTTGCAAAACTCCGGACCACAGGTGTATGCAATGGAGAACGAACATGCGCTGTTGTCCTTACCGGGGAGCAGCGCACTTCACCACTACACCATCCGGGTCCTTCGCTTTGCGTGTATCTCAGCTACTTCTATCGATCTTTTTTGCCATCAGCAATCCCCCGTCAACGGGGTTGATCTGGGGAGCCAATATCGGCATTGAACCCAGTTAAGCTGAGGCTTAGTTATAATCATAATCTTAACTCTTTTATTTACTGGCTTTTTCTTCTTAATGGCAGGTTATGTTGCGAAATATAACTCGTATGAAATGCTGAGATAACAGCGCATGTTCGTTCTCCATTGCATACACCTGTGGTCCGGAGTTTAGTATTCGTTCTGCTTGGCTAATGTTTAGTATAAGGCGATGCCATAAGCAATGCAAAGATGATGTGATTGCTGGCCATCGATTTTCGCTCCTATTGTTGTTCCATTCCAGTGTTCGCATAACGTTCTCGGGAATGGCTGTGAATGGTTTTGGCGAGATAGTATCGTCTTATCTAACTCCTCTTTTGACATCGATATTTATGTCATTGTAGAATGGTAATATCCTGGTTGCAAAATTTTTATACCGCTCACGAAGAATCTTTGTGTACGGAGTAAAGGCGCCTTGGCTGTACAGCTTCCATGACTGCTTCTCTCTAAATTGAGTCAAAGGCCTTCTTGAAATCGATGAAAGCGAGATAGAGAATCCTCTTGTACTTTCGTGATGCTTCAGTGAATCTTTTTATCAAGTGGGTGTGGTCCGTCATACTGAATCCGTTTCGAAATACTGCCTATTAACAATGGCTTACATGAATGTCCTTAGTGCCGTATTCTGTCAACCCTGTTTAGGAAAACTCGAGTAAAGAGTCTGTAGATGACGAACAATAGGCAGGTTAGGCGATATTGCCGATATCATGGAGGTCATATTTTTTCAATAATAGCACGAGCTCGTCGATCTTTCACTGAGTAGGAACCTTGCATTCAGACAGGTAACGTACAACGTGCGGAGCAAGTGTGTTTATGAGGACTAGTGGGAAGCTCTTCAAGAGTTCGGATCCTATCCTGTCCAGGTGTTGTTCTACTTTTCACCGACGAAATAGCATGTCGGATTTCGGAAGGGAGAAACAATGTTATAACATATCCATCTGCCTTTATTTCATATGAGAGGAGGACGTGGCTATTGAAGAAAACCGAGTAGCATATGTGAATGATTTTCTCCGTCACCTTTCTAGAAGCTGTAACTCTCCCGTCTGGGCATAGGAGTGCAATCAACTTGGTTTTGTAATTGATGGAGCTTCGTTGGGCTTTGCGAATGCTTTCTCCAGCCTTTGCAGCTTCGAATATTACTGTTGCTCTTTTGTCCTTAAGATCACCTTTTATCGCCTATTCGCACTGCTTTGCAAGTTCGCACATCAGCTCGCGCTTGCCTGCATCTTGTCCGGTTCTATGCTTGCGTATCAGCTCGAATGTTTCTGGAGACAGACTCCTCTTATTGACTGTCAAACTCTCAGTTTTCATAGCGCCAGCGAGGAGATGTTAAATGGGACGATCGTATTCCTCGTCGATAGTACTGAGAACGGCATCCTTGCAACAGCTGACTAATAAACTGAAATAAATATCAGCTTACAGCGACTTTGGGACTTCATTTTTTAAATTTAGCGGCCTTTCCCCTTTCTGGGAGAAGGGAAATCCTGTACCAAGAAAGCGATGGTCTGGTCGCGTTTTGAGCTTTGGGACAACAACGACATCGATTAGACAAAACCTTTGATTTACCACAGCGTGGACAGTTTCGCTCTGGTACTCTCCATAGGGAGATTCCCACATTTGAGTTTGAGAGTGGGGCTTCTAGAATTGCGATTTGACATAAACGCCATGATGAACTTAGGCAACCGCACTACTCCTTGATTCATTCTGATCCGTGGGTCTCAATGTGGCTCTACTGGGTCCAATCCTAGCGTTAAAATCTTCAGTGGTGACCTTGAAGAATGAATGGTCCTCTCTGTGGGACTTCTCCAAGTCCATATTGAACGCTTCAACTTCTTCTTCGTCATAGTTTGATGTCTGCGCGTAAACGACGAACATATCCTGAACGTCCTACTTAGGTTGTTACTTGTTCGAATGAACCGATTTCCATGCACAAACTCGCATTGATGGGAATGCCAACGTCGATTCCACGTGTATGCTGCAGGGCTCCTCCGACCGCTGCGCCACACGCGCCCTTTGTAATGTAGAGGAATAATAATAATATTAATAATAATAAGAATAATAATGATGGCAATAATAACAACAACGATTATAGTAATAATGACAATAATAATAAGCATAACAATTCGAGGACCGATTTTCTGTTAACCTCGGCACTGATTGATAATTCGATGTTTTTCTTCAATAAGCAGACACGAGTCCGTCCGCGTCCGCCACCACACCACGCGTGTCCTTCGTTTCGCCTGTCTCTCTAGGTTAAAATTGTGATTATAACTGCGGACTCAGCTTAACTGGGTTCGTTGCCGATTTGGGCCACCCAGATCAATCCCGCTGACGGGTGATCGCTGATGGCAAAAAATCGGTAGAACCTGCCTGGAATGCAAAACATCAGCGCGTAAGACTTTTGAAGCGCTTTGGATCAATTCCAAGAATTCAAAGATGAACCGCAAGGAGTGTCTTGTCATCACGCGTGACCTGCTTTTTCCATGAAGTTAATTGCAGTCTACAAATACAGCAAGCTAGATTCCGGCAGCTATTTAGTTGTGTGGAGGTACACCCACGCTCCAACCCTAGAAAGTGTCATGGAAAGGGGAGGCGTGCTCCCTGTTTGAATCGTTGTTGACTACGAAAAGGCTTTTAATTTCAACCAACTGAACTGTCGTCAGTCAGTGTTGAACTAGATAAGAATTATAAGAGATAAGAACA
>UYYA01000503.1:0-51762 GCA_900624975.1 Angiostrongylus costaricensis
TTAGGGCAGGAAGTAGCACGAAGTCGGGTGTTCCTTGTTCCCTTCACTACATCCTCGATGCTCTTTAAAGCTCCCCAAGCCGCTCGTTTCCATCTGCTCAATTCAAGCGTTAAGTCGTTCAACATGTTGATTTCCTGACCTAGATAGACATAACTGGAGCATTCGGAGATATTCCTTCCATTGAGCCTAAATGGGGCATACGAAACCATTTCGTTCCTCATAACCATCGTTTTTGTAATATTTAGTCGAATACCAGTCTTTCCATAGACTCTATCAAAGTCGGCAAGCTTACGTTGGCTAATGTTTGGTGTTATAAGAACGATTTCATTAGCAAAGCGAAAATGATGTAACTGCCGACCATCGATTTTCACTTCCATATTATCCCATTCCAGTGTTCACATGACGTTCTATAGGGTGGGGGTAAATAATTTTGGCGAGATGGTATCGCATTGCCTAACTCGTCTTTTGACGTCAATGTTAATATCGTTGTAGAATGGTTATATCTTGGTTATGAAATTTTTGTACAGCTTACGAAGAATCTTTATGTACTGAGTAGGGACCCCTTGACTATCAAGGGCTTCCAAGACTGCTTCTATCTTAACTGAATCAAAGGCCTTCTGTAAATCGATGAAAGAGAGACGGAGTGGTCTCTTGTACTCTAACCTTGTTATCGTGTGGATGTGGTCCGTCGTACTAAATCTTTTTCGAACCCCTGCTTGCTCACTTGGCTGTCCTTCGTCCAGTGTTCTGTCAATCCTGTTTAGGATGACTCGAGTGAAAAGTTAGTAGACGACATACAGTAAGTAGATTGGGCGATAGTTACCGATATCGTGCAGGTCGCCCTTCTTTAATAATAACACGGTCCTGCTGGCCCTCCACTGAGTAGGGACCTTGCATTCAGGCACGTAACGTGTGGAGAGCCGAGCCAGTGTGTTTACGAAGACTGGCGAAAGGTTCTTCGGCTGTTTTGGTTTTATCTTGTCCGGACCTGGTGCTGTTCGATTTTTCACCTACGAAATCGCATGTCGGATTTTGGAAGGGAGAACCGGAGACACAACATATCCATCCGCCTTTTTTTCATATGACGGAAGGTGGACGTGGCTGTCGAAGAGATCTGAGTAGTATTCGTGAATAATTTTCTCCACTGCATTTCTGGACGCTGTAACTCTTCCTTCTGGACGTCGGTGTGCAATGATCTTGCTCTTGTAATTGGCGAAGCTTCGGTGAGCTTGCGAATGTTTTTCCCAGCCTCTGCAACTTCGACCATTACTGCTGCCCTTCTCTCTTTAAAATCCTCTTTTATCGCCTGTCTGCACTGTTTTGCAAGTTCGGACGTCATTTCGCGGTTGCTTGCACCTCGTGCGATTCCACACTGACCTATCAGCTCGAGTGTTTTTGGTGACAAACGCCTCTTGATAACTTTCGAACTCTCAGCTTTCATAGCGCTATCGTAAAGAAGTTGAATGAGCCGATCGTATTCTTAGTCGATGTTACCGACAACGGCATCTTCCCATCAGCCGACTGATGAATTGAATAAGTCCCAGTTTACGGTTGTTCTGGGACTTCGGTTTTGGAATTTAGCGCCTTTTTCTCCTTTCCGCAAGAAATACAAACTTGGGCGAAGGAGATGATGGTCTGATTCCGTGTAGAATTTTGTGACAACAGCGACATCGGTTAGGCAAAGCCTTCTATTTACTAAGATGTGGTCCGCGAGTTTCCATGGATTGTTGTGGTCGCCATGATAAACTCAGATAGCCGTTCACCTTCGTTCTTCGTTCCATTCTAATCCGTGGGTCTCAATGTGACGTTCTTCGGGCGTTCTGCTTTGTCCAATCTTGGCGTTATATTCTCTAATGATAACCTTGAAGAATGTGGGGTCTTCTCTGTAGAACTTCTCCAAGTCCATATTGAACGCTTCGATTTCTTCTTCGTCATAGTTGGATTTGAGGTTGTTTGGATCTCCCTCAATTTAGAGTCCTGGATAACCAGCTAGTCGCGAGGCTGCGTGATGCGTCGCCAGGTGGCAGATAGGGAGTTAATCGCAGACCAAAGCGACGTTTGCTTCTCTCAGACGCAGGTGGATCTAAGGGATGGATTCCTAGTTTCTGTTACGCCGATTTGGCACATACTTTCTGTATTTACGAGGAGTAGGCATGCACGCGTCTGTGGTTGCGTTCTAGTTTATGCGGATTGTATTCTAGGAGTCAATTCGGCCAAAAGCCTGCAATCAAGTGACAGAGAAGTATATCGGAGGCGTTTAGGAGTCGCGTCCAACAAACAAGTTCCATGTGCACTCTGGTAAGCCTGGTAAGCTATCCATGAGTATACCAATACCACACGTTCAGAGCCCTGCAAACTCTACGTAGGTATCAAAAAACTAAAAGCAGTAAAAGAAACGGGCCTCATTCCCCTGACCCCGAAAGGGCCTCCATTTCGGTAGTGTTGTGTAGGACGAGTAGGGAGAGGCTGCTGAAATCTCAGGGCCGAAGGAACCTGCCTGGATCGAGAGAAACTAAGGTGACGATCTGTACCTACAATGCACGTACACTTGCATCCGAGTCCTCGATCGAAGACTTGCTCATGCAAGCAAGGAGGATAAGGTACGGCGTCGTCGACCTGGCCGAGACGAGACAACGCCACCTATTCAACGTCGTCTATGACACCGGACTGTTCCTCAGAACATGCGATAGTAGAGGAGTCGGTGTCGTCGGCGTTCTCGTCAACACGAATTTGTCCATGAACATTGATTCATTCGGACAACTAAGAACCCGAATCGGACGTTTTCTATGCCTGTCGTAGCCACTTATATTGACGACCTATTAGTCTATGTGCCAGCTTTTTGTAGCTCTGTTTTGCTAGTTAATTACTTTTTATTATTTAACCTCAATAAAGACCGTATTCGATGTGATAGTGATTTTCACTGTTCTTCTTGTGCATGAAGTTTATTTATAGACAGTACATCCTATAAATGGCAAGAACCCAGCATCAATACAAAAAGGCACTACAGAGGACCTGATGTTCGTTCTAATGCTGTTCGCTCAAACAATTGTGGAACCACCGTACAGTAGGTTGCTTCCTTCATGTTTCATTTGAATACACGAAGTTATTCTTCATTTTTCAGTCGTCACAATCTTCGCCGTCGCACTCGAGACTTGGTGAAACCATTCAATAGAATGGCAAAAGAAGCTGTGGGAGGCATCACATCTCTGAGAGCGAAATCACTACCTCCACCGAAACAGCGCACTGACTTCACTAGAAATCGCTCAGTTCAGAGAACAGCTTAATACAGATTGGCGTTTCGAAGTCGGAGTCTAAAACACAGTTTGGGATCCGAGGTTAGAGTATTCTTATTTTGATACATACGCTTCAATGGTTTATATGATGCCATTAATATGACACTTGTTTACGTTTATTCCTAGGTAATGTATTTTACACACGGGCTATGCTACGAATTCAAAAATGGTTATGCTTTCTTGTTATGATGCAATTTTTTTTAGTCTGCAAGCATTGTTGGATACTTCGAGATAGTTTCCAGAACCTTTGACGAAGAAACTCCCATTACCAACACAAGATGTTGTGAACGAGAATGTAATGAATTCGTCTCCACGCCTTATATTGTCGTCAGAAAGAAATAACTGTAGCGATACGTATGCGTTGTCATTTCACGGTTTGAATTCGGCAAAGCGGCAGTTAACCGGGTTAGAATCAAAATGGTTTTATTTGATGTGTAGTTCTTTGTTCAGTCTTTTCTTCTACTCGGTCTTCTTTGATTCGGAAATCCTTTATTTTACAAAATATTAGTTTGCTTCTACTGAGAAGTTGGAATAGACGCCGTTGATGAAGGCGAAGTGGTATCAGCTGACAGTATTGATGAACGTAGAAGGACGTCAACTCCAATAGAAAGCCATGACGAAAGTATGGCATCGAATCGATATTTTGCACTGATAAGCTCACACGAGGGTGATAGATAACTTTTTATGGCAAGTGTTTCGCTTTCATCGCCTTCTTAATTCAAGTGTGCACATCTGTTATTCTTTTCCGAAGTGTTAGGTCTTATAGAGCGAGCTCTGCTGAGAGCAGCACGCTATAAATGGGAGTGGGTGGGCGGTGGTTATGATACCGTTCATTATAAGGGCGAGCTAATCCACCTAAGCGCTGGTTCGACCCAACATCGGGCCACTCTTCCATCCAGGTCCGCGAAATTGCTACCAGACTTATTTGGAATAAGATCACTCACTCATTTTCACTTGGCAACGCCTCAATACGACCATCACAGGACTCCAGGGAGAAACGAATCGACCAGACTTCAACGGCGTTCGTAGCAAAGACGAAAATTTTTTAAGCAGAGTCGAACCCATACACAAAAGTTTGAAGGCCTTTGTGGATAATTGATGCGAGGGAGCAAATCCTGTACAAAAAGTGCTGGTGTAGGCAAAGTCTATTACAAGTGATGTCAAACCATCTAAAAGTAGTCTACACGATGTTGTTAAATAGGTTTGCATTGCAATTATTGCAGGGTTGGCTGTTTTCATGGAAATAAATAATCCAATGAAAAATCACTGAAAGTCTATCCAGTACAAAAAGGCACTATCGAGCTTTATCGAGAATTTACTTTATTTTTATGATGTTCCCACGTACCCCATTTGACCTAATACCATGTCCGAACTGTACTGTATCTTATGCAGGTTCTCTTCAGCGGTGCATTTTTCTGCACAAAGTTTTTTTTGCCGCGCTTTTTGTACTCAACTGACAGTTCATCCTGCATAGTAGTGTCAGGCGGGACCCATGTGAGGCTGATCTATCCACTTAATAGTTTATAGGGAACTTTCTCCTCGGACAAGTTCGTTCACTGGTAATTTGACTGTGATTAACTGTTACTTCATTTCAAACGAATTCATAAGTACTGCATTGCGAATAGAATGTCGAAAAAAGAGCATGCATAAGGGATGTTTAAAAACACCGAAATAGACCCAGCTTAAGTTACGGAACACATCAAAATTCCGGCAGCAATATGGCTATAAGTGGGACCGTAGTAACATACAGTGAGTAACAACATGTATAGCTCTCATATTCCTCTTGCGATGGATCAAAAACGGTTATAAATCCGTCATCTTCTTAGCCTTTTAGTAATCGAAAAATTACCGTTCGCTGCCAAGAAACCAACAAGTATGTAATGTCTGAAAAATAGGTGGCACCAGGAATATGTGCATCCAACTTCGATGATTCACAATATCAGAAAAATGGAAACTGTGGACATTCGACTCGAATCGTCGCAAACTCCGAAGACAGATATAGAGCCAAGAGTAGTCAAGAAGAATTGTGTAGCATTCTCGTGTGAACTTCTTAGTTTAACAAGAGAATGGTTATTTCTGACTCGGTTCGGCAGAGCGTGCTTTCTAAAAACGTGAAATGTACTGCATTTGATCCTCATAGTTATAGCACAATGTTATCATGGAAGTTCCATTTCTTTCATTTTTGAGGCTCGCAAATACTTCCTCTCAATTTTTCATTTTCAACAACATATTTTAGAATAGGGTGTCGGAAATGAGTTAGCTGCCGCGACAAAGGTGGCAAAGTTCGTTTTTATGTCGATTTCAAAAGAGAAAAAAGTCAAAACCTAGGAACAGTTACGTTTTACGTCGTTCCTATCCTAAATTTTCAAACTTAGGTGATCTATCGAATGCTCTTGGTCATTTGCCCTCGATAGACTCTCTGAATCTCTCTGCTGTCCTAGATAGTAAATATGCAGAAAGGTATATCTCTCGTATTTTATCCATTCTTGGATGTGAAGTTTCTTTGGTTTTTATTTTCCAGTGAGTTGAACGGAAGCACCCATTTTTTTGAGCCTAATAGCCGCATTGATATCCACAATGAAAACCGAAAAAAACGCACGCTTGGCGAACCCGGTAGTCACTGTGAGCAACCAGCACCACTCAAAGAGGCACCACCACCTCAAAGGTACACTGTTTTGACCCCTTTATTTTTGAGATCCCTTAGCCACTTGTTGATTGTTTTTTTAGCTTCTAAATCCAGCAAATGCTAAATATTATGTTGTTGATTTCTGTATTAGTTACAGTGGTGGTTTACACTATAAGGCAGAAATTTACTTTTTTGCCGATATGGTGTTAGTATCGGAACCGTTTGTAACAAGTTTCTCTGTAGATTGTTAATTCACCTATGGTATGCTAGATATTTCAGGTTATCCTTATCACATCGAAACAGTACTCAAAGTACAGTACTAATTTTACTAACAGTACTAATTTTGGCTCCTCCACCCATTTCGTGGTATCTACACCCGCGGTGGTTATTTTTAGAAAAAATAGCTATCGAAAAATTTTATAGGAATTATCTACAACGTTTCCCTGTCACTTAGCGTCTTTCCTTCAAGCTATGAGCCACTTTGGAATTTGGGAATTGTCAATACGCATAGCATCTTTGACTATTCAAGGAATCATATTCCACACGTCATTGCAATGAAATTGAGCAAGAGAAGGTAGATGCTGAAATCGATCGTTTATTCGACTTCATTGAGGTTAGTAACTGGAACGGTTTTCGGACTTATACAACTATGTATGACTACCAGTTGCGGTTTTTTATGAGAAGCAAGTGGAAACAACGGTTGTTATTGAGTTATATCGCACCTGGATTTCCACCACGTATTAGATTGTAGGATGCCACTCTATATCAGTTGTTGACTAACTGAGGTGGAATCAACTCTGTAAACGAAGCCCTATAATCATCCTTCGACTGTGAGTTTTTGTTGCAGGAACGTGATGAACTGGACACAATTGGATGCGAAACATTCCCAGAGCGGAAAATTTCGGTGTTGAAGCATGGCGATGCTCAAACCGTTCGAGACGACGGCGTCAACCATTTTCCGGAGTTTTTCCCGAAGATCTCGCAGCCCTCTATGTCTTGTAGCATCTATTCTCTCAAATCGCCTTGTGCTGATTGCCCTCTTAAATACCCAGTAGGTTTTTGGTCGCATAGTGTATATCAAAATACCAAAGATTTGTTGAACAGTTAAGTCAGAATGTAATGCTTACTTTCCATGAGCACTTTTAGTGACTTTGGAACCTATCAGAATCCTGAATACTTTTATCAGCAGCGATGGCTTGCAGTCGCGAGGCGCTGTGGTTAAAGTCAAATGGCCGTTTAAGCATTTAGATGAGTCATAATCGAGATATCCAGCACATTAGTTGTGTTTCGGTAGGTCTTCCTGTTCGATTTTCGTGTTTTACTGCACCAGCGGCTGGAATCGGTGTCAGTACATATAAATCAAGAGAGGAAACTATTGGCAAAAAGGTTTGTTTGCTCCTTTTTAGTCATCCTGCGTCTTTTACCTTCGGAAGTCCGTAGCTTCGATGTCATGCTTAATTTTAAAGGTGTCAGTGTCGGACGTTACCGAAGAAATGTTATTTGTTTTTGTATAGGTTAATATCTTCCATTATCTTGCTCGACCTATCGGCACACATTCATGTTCTCTGGCCATTTCCGCCCTTCTGGGAACCGCTTGCTCTCAAGGGGAGCATTCTTATCATATATACATGTATATATACATCTTTTTTGGAGGAGAAGAATGTGTGGGCGTTCTACGCCGGAACTTCGTCTAGTTTTGCTCGGAATAGTAGTTTAAATTCAACCGTTACTGTTACGATTTATTTAGTAGCCTCCGCAATTCTTAACATTTACGATTCGTTTGCAAGCTCCACAACTCCGATCACCACTGGACCTCAAACACATGTAACACCTGAAGAATACAAGCGGCAAATTGTGGTAGGAAGTTAGTCTACCATAGAATTTCGACAATTCTGTGGGTGCCTCAAAGAATACATAATGAACGAATGTTAAGCGCCATGACTCTACTCACCACAACATGCGGAATTACTAACAGTCTGGACTACCTCTTTTTCTTTTACAACAAAGTGGTTTCGGCTCAAGACTTGTTTTAGCAGGAAAACAATACAAATTTAGAACTCAAATTGCAAACTCAGTGTTGGCGGCAGCGGGTTCGAAGTTGAAAATTATCGTCATTATTAAGTTCTTATATATCTCGACGCTCGCTGAAATCACAACATTTTAAGACTTTGTGGAATGAGTCTATCTATTTTTCTCATTTATATCCATTTAGAAAGTGAGAAGTGAGATTTATGTTCAAGAAAAACAGATAAGGATGACGCTGAAAGTGCTTGCGTTGGCAAGAAAAACCAGAAGTCGATGTCGGAGGTAAGGTGGAAAGCAGTTTGGACAAAATGTAAACCACAGCGTTTTTTCCTACTAGACAGTTTTTATCGTTATTTTTGCACTAAATCATGGAACATTTTTAAAAGCCTTTCGGATGTGTTTGTTCGTATCATTGAGCCCTGCATCGAAGGTACTATTAAAGGCATTGTTGATTTCGAAGATGATAAGAGCTCTCTACTATGTTTGTATGTCGAAGTCTAACACTTAGAAACATTTTTTCGCTGCGCTGAGGGTATGAACTACCAGAAAGGGTGTACAGATGAAATTTAACCATGAACTTTTACTGAGTGTCACTAATTTCATCATTGTGAAGGAGCTGTATTCTAAGAGGGTTCGTTTATGAATGCATTTCCACATATTGTATTATAGAAATTCTCTTTGATGAGTTAAGACGAGATGGTTAACACGTATCTCTTATTTTTCAAGGCTAATATTTTCGCATCTTCGCCTTCTTCAAAGCCTAAACGTGTCGCTGCATAATAAACTTATTTAAAGTGTAGAGTTTGCTGGAGGTCAATAAATTTGTTTTATTCTGCTACGGTTTCGATATCTTGGTCTTCATCAGAGCCGATGATCCGAGTCGATCGTCCACAGTTGTTTTGTTCGTCTACTTGAAGTGGAGTCTTCGTCGAGACGGATCTTCTTCAGTGGAACACCACACGAACGAAGCATACTCACTCAGCAGTGCTCTTTCGTACCGGGCGGCTGCTTTTGATGTGACTATCCCTTTATAATCATTTGCTTTTCAAGCATAATTCACCCTGCTGGTAATCCACTGCAAAGAAAGCATGGCTCATTCTTGAGGTATTCCACTGAAGAAGATGCGTCTGAATACGACGTCGAAGACGCCACATCAAGAAGGAGAACTACTGGGGACCATCGACTCGGATCATCGATTCTGGTGAAGACGAAGACGTCGAAACGTTAATGGAATAAAACGAATTTGTCAACTTTGTGAAAGCTCAACAATTTAAACAATTTAGTTATCTTATTAACAAAGTGAAATGACGGTTGGTTTGGAAACTATCGTTATATAGCCTTCACCCTATTATTTTATGAATATTTTATGGTTCCAATGAATATATCGTGTACAAACCAGCTCCTAGTCTGTCAAGAATAGCCATCGTCTCTGTTTTTTTTTTTTTAATAAAAATACTTATACGCTATAAGGAATGAAACTCACTTAGATAAGAAAATTTATCAAAAATGATTTTGAAATCTGTGACCTGTCTATGGTGGGGGACGAACGCTCTATTGTCCTTTCCGGGGCAAGGATCGATAGAAATAGCTGAGAGACAGGCGAAACGAAGGACCCGCATGGTGTGGTGGTGAACGCGTTACGCCCTGGAAAGGACAATAGCACGTTCGTTTCCCACCATAGACACCTGCGATCCAGAGTTTTGCAAATATCTCAGCAACGTTGTGGTTGTATTTTGCTTAGTAACCTGCCATGAAAATTATAGAAGAGAGAAAACAAAACGTGAAACCTGTGACCTGTCTCAGAACTTTTGTGAATTGTTGATTTTGAGTGCTGCACGACGATCGCGACAACCACTTCACAATCGTCTCCGTTGCACTTTGTTTACTATGCTTACCTGAAGCAGTGTTTTTCTTCTCAGTTTTTCGCATCTAGAAAAATGGTTTTCTTTCGGATTTTGAGCTTCTAGTCTGGATGTTCTTTCGTGCGGACAGAAAGCGGTTTGGTCGTTTCACCAATCTGTTCATCAAGGTCATACCATATAGTAGCTTTCCAGAGTGGCAAGTAATACATGAAGGCAAAAAAGTTATTCACTGCCATTTCCGTCATCATTTAGCGTCCTGGTTTTTTATTACTAACTCTCGGTAAGGAATTGGCCCAACACGAACTTCAATTCGTAATCCGCTCTTCAGGGTATATGATCTAATTTTTAACTCAGCGGTTGGTGTTTCTTTTCTTTCCAACTGCACTAGTGGAATTATTATGGAATAAGAGGTTATAAAAAGTATAGAAATCGAAACTAAATCTACATACCCTATAAAACCACACCAAGGAGAGGTAGCGTCGTGATTAAATTATGCTCGCATTCTCACAAAGCACGAGATATCGAAATGTTCCGAGAACTATGGATGAAGGCATCTTTGAGCACAGGTAATGCATAGAATGTGAATAACAGAAATTGTTAAATTTTTGTTATTTTTATTATATTATGTTATTATTATTTTTTATTTTTATTTAAATTTTTACTCCCTGCATTTTTACGTCATCGCGGTTGCTGAAGTATTTCTCACACAGGAGTTTTGCCAATGTGCTTGAAGAAGTGATAGTCGGTAGGCGAGAGGACTGGCGAATATGGCGGATGAGGCAAAGTTTGGTAGCCCAACTCGTTCAACCTCTGCGGCGTTGGTTCCACAAGTTGCACAGAATCCACTTCTCGTCGCACGTCACAATTCGATAAAGAAAAGGATTATTTTTATTGCACAGAATAGGTGCAGACGACACTTCAAAACAACGTTTTTTTAAATTATCGTTTATTTCGGGCGCCACACACCTGTAGAGTTTTTTGTCTTTCCTGCGATTCCAATGAGTGGAGTTTGTTCCTACGTTTACGCCAAGCTGTTGCGTGAGCTCTGGAACAGTTGTTCGCGTGTTTTCTTCCCTTAGTGCCTTTTAAGGGCGTGGGTGGCGCAGTGGTTGGGGCCCGCCGCTGCGGCACACACATGGAATCGATCCCTGCGCCCATGGCTCACCAAGCCTTTCATCTATCCAGGGTCGGCAAATTGGTACCAGACTTGTTTGGAAGGATGGCAGCACTGGCTCGATACATAGGTAGGCCACTGCGAGTCATTGTAAAGACCAGATATGCAGTTCAATCACCTCCAACGGTACTTAATGAGGTCGAATGAATGGCGCATCCTTCAGGGATTGATCAACGCCGAGTGCTTTACCCTTTTTTTATCCTTTTAGTACCTCTAATTCGTCGTTATCAAGTTTATTGGGACGTCGGCGGCCTTTCTTAACTTCGAGGTCTCAATCGCCACATCGGAATTCCAGGAACCATGTTCGCACTGTTGATTCACCAACGCTACCTTCACCCCAAACTCGCTGATATTCCGAGCCCCTGCCGCGGCATTATGTCCACTGTTTCACTTGTACAAAAAAGCACACGAATATCACGTTGTTTCGTAGTGACGTTAAAGCCTATAAAAGTATTAAAATAGTAAATTTTGGAACAGTTCCTAGGATCGACTTTCTATTAACCTCGGCATAGGAATATGAATGCGTCGTTTTCTTTTTCAACAATCGCCAGGTTGTTATATAGCACACATTTACTTCCATAGAAAACACAATGCAATACAACAGCAACTAACGTTTCGGCAGTATCGCCTTCTTCAGAGCCGCTTTTTTCGTGACTTCCAATGAGGGAGATTAGAACAGCTGCTTATAGTTGCATAAACTCATTGGAGGTTACGAAAAAAAGGGGCTCTGAAGAAGGCGATACTGCCGAAACGTTAGTTGCTGTTGTATTGCATTGTGTTTTCTATGGAAGTAAATGTGTGCTATATAGCAACCTCGCGATTGCTGAACAAGAAAACGAAGTATCTCTTGAAAAAATCCAATATTGGATGTAGAAAAAGCAACTTTGTGCTTCAAAAATATATATTGTACACACATAAAGAACGAAATTTTTATTCGAAAAAATTGCGAGATGAACTGAAACAACGAAATCGGGCATTTTGTATGTACCAACCTAATAATGCGGTCTTGTTTACAAAGCAATAGCAGTGGCAGGCGGACCCAATACGATCTATTCTTTGGAAAAGCTCAAAAATAATGCGAATTGCTGCTGTACAATAACCGGGTTTTGTCATGTCATTTTTTCAAAATTTCCCTGGAAGCTTATGCTGCTTTTCAAGCTTATTTGTGGGCCCTTCATTCATATGAATTTCTGCAGCTGCGCTGCAAGAGTCAGCTACAAGAAATGAGTCAGAATTGGATTTCTCACGCGGAAGAAAATATGTGGTTATTAAGAAGCCGATGCACAACTGGAAAGTCCTGTTATGTTATGCTTAAGGGCCATTTAAGTATCTGATGTTTCTAGACTGTGATTTAAAAGGTTTACTCATATAACGGATGTAATTTTTAGGTGGCTGTCCAACGTACACTATTATTGGCTTGTGAACGCCTTGATTTGTTGCGGTGCGAGATGAATCTCATATCGGCGTCGTCGGCATTTGGCAAACCGCCGCGGCTAGTTCATCAAGAGTTACGTGAAACGGTGACGATATCAGATATAACAGTTCATTTAAACAGCTATTTTTGTCGGCGAGAACCTAATGATGGTGAGAAATTTGTTATTACCGGACTAAACGATGGTATGAACTGAAAGGTCACCTTTTAATGAGTCAGTTAAGCCTAGATTTATTGTTTTGAATGGTGTAATCTTTAGCAGTTAATCATTCTGGATAATCCTGCTAGTGAGGTTCTGAAGGTGTAGTAGCTAAGTACTCTTAGTTCAATGGATCTTATCATCTACTACCGTTCCTCTTTCTTCAACCTTAGAACAATCTTCGTTTTCTTCAGACTGTTTTTATGCGTTTCTGACACTTCTGAAATATGGTACTGAAGTGCAGACGACTGCTCCCATTTCTCTATTCGCACATCATCGAGTTCGAGTTCGTCAACTCACATTTGCTGAACACATCCAGTCTGTTTATCTGCCTGTCGATTTCAATGTAGTTGTGGAAGTGTGCGCCATGGTTGGTGGTTTGCAGTTTTGCTATCGAAAACCTATCTGAGAATAAATTGACTTGTTTGGCTTTTGCTATTGTGACTTTTCGTTTTATTTTCGACTGCGGTGTTTGTTTCTCGCCTACGGTACGTGGAAAGTTTTAGGAGCTGCCTATTTCAAAAAAAAAGAGCACTCATGTGTAAGCAATATTGCCAATAAGTGTCTCAACTTACTGAATTCAGGTTTTGGATTCTTGAACGATATTTCTGTGGTTGGCAAGATGCCTGCGCTTATTGAAGCGCGTGTTTTTTTGACTATTATGAGAAGATTTTAGTGTCCCGTCGTCCTAAGCACATATCTTGCTGCGATGACACACTCCTATCCAGATTTGTTCGTTATGGATATGAAATCCTCAACAGAGATACGGTTATGGCGAAAAGGTTCTACTTAGATTAAGCCAAGTATCCCCTCGAGGGTACAATTGAGGTGTATGCTCGTAGCACCAACTTACCGCAAGGTATCGAAGTAGAAAATAAAGACTATTTGGTTCGTTATTGTGTGCTATTAGAAATAATTCCTATTATTTTCACGATAGAGATGTCCTTTCTCCAATTTAATTTCAAATCTTCAGTTAATAGAGGATATCTTGTGACCATATCGTCCCTTGGTAACTAGTAACACTCCATTATAAAATTTCCCTTTAATCACAATACTTCAAGTGTCGTTTTGCGAACCATGATTCAAACCTTCATTTTAGACCGAGTATCAAACAATAAGTGCGTCATGGAAGCGTTATTGGGCAGTGTTGCGTCGTGGTATGATATACCTCTGGCGCCATCGGAGCGATGAGTCATTTAAGAAAGTAGGTATTTTTCGCTAGTGGACTCCTTATTTACTTTGCCGTTTAATATTGTAACTTTAGGGTTGAAAAAGTTAACATTTTGACCGAGATTCAATAGGTATTAGCTGTGAATATTACTTATATTTCAACGTCCTACGGCCTTCATGGACCTCAGGAAATGCACGAACGACTTAGTGGTTGCGTGCAGCCCAGGCCAGTGTATGATGGAGAATTCGTTTAGCATTGATATGCTAGTTTCTACAACGCCGTCAATAATGAAGGAAAAACGGTACTAGTTTAATCGATTTTGTTTCGATTTCGAATGTCAGAAGCAGCACATTTGCAGTTGGAGTATTGTTTATCCGGTTGTTGGATGCGCCTTTACCTTCGAGTAGCAAGCAGTCTTTGATGTGGCTGGAGTGTTGGCTCACATCTCAGTTGTCTGTAGAGCAACAGTAGATGTGTATAATGGATTAAATAGCAGTCGCTTGTGTGGGTGCCATACAAACGGCACCGAAACTGGAGTCATGTTTCCGAAGAAATTCTTTTCCAAGTCTTTTTACGCAATTTCCAGCGTTGTCCTCTCCATGCACTAGTATATGTAGCGGAATCAGGAATTTTCGTCGATGACGTTGTTGCTTAGATATTGCTACTTTAAAGCAACTGATGCTGCATTGCAGCAGAAGAGAAACTTCGCGAAAGACTCCTTTTTAATTTCGGAGAAAGGATACAGATTAGTTCATCGGAACAGTACAATATTTTGGGCTCCTTGTCTGCTCTATTTTGACGATTAGGTTTCCTGTGTTTGGTGCGAGCTTTCATAATCATGTGTGTTTAGCTTGCGGTTTCCGCAGTTGTTCTCTTGCTATAGAGAGTTTTTTTCGTCATAGTGCAGTAGCAGTTTCTTTAGCAGATGCCACTGGGGACATAAGAAGGCATGGTGGACGGAAGAAGGCATTTCTTATTTTTTGCTTCACTGTGTTTTTTTTATTTAATCAATGCTTGTCTGACACGTATTTGAGTTGGAAAAAATGTTCCGTGCTACACTTAATAGTTGGAAAAAAATCTTGCCTTTCGCTGTGTGATGTCATTTTCCTCTTTGGGAGTCAATTTCTGAACTTGAATTCCAAATAAATTGAATATTGGAAGAATGTTTTTGAAAAACTACATATAGAGATAGTGATAGAGCAAAGTCTTTTCTATAGCACTGTTAAGTTGTCAGCAAAGTAAGCTCTTTAGTCATGGAAAAATAACTGGGACTTATTACTAAGAAAAACATCATCCATTGTGTGAGGCATATAAAGTTTATTTTTTGACCATTAAACGAAGAATTGGCTGGTCTAAAGATACAGAAATGGACTCCGTGGAAATCTCAAAACGGATTTCTAAATGCTGAAATCCTGACGTCGGTGTGATTAAATACTGAATCGTACAGTAAATAGTGGCATCGCGCTTAGAACAGAGCTTCCGTGCTAAGTTCGATTCCTAGAGTAGTTAGCTGCCAGTGAAACAGTATCGTTCGTAACATGTGGCAACGTTATGTCGAAATAGTACACGAGTTATTCCATCCCTCAAAAAAACCGTAATCTCAACTGCCTATCACTTAGTACTATGCTTTAGGCTTCGTGAGTTGAACTGTATTGAAGTCGTGTTTTTCTAAAAAGGAGCAATATGCTTACGCAAAACAATGGTGTTGCAAGGAAATTGTCACGTAGTTGTCACACAGCGTTTCATTTTTGTAGGAATCCGCTCAACCACTGTTTAAGTCTTGCGTTTGAACGTCTTCAGTATTTGGCGACAACAGTCTGTCTTTGTTATATGAGATAACATAGCCAACATTTCATGAGAGCGAAGTCTGCTCATGTGCTAAAGTTTCAAGAATGCGATTTCATGCAGCTGTTGACCTTCGCAGGACTGCGGCTTTCTTCGGCTAAACTTGTGGTCACTTGTCCTCATATCATTGAGGTCCGCAATTGATTAACCTGAATAGGTTCACTTTTCATCGTTTTTTAATGTACGAGCCTATTTAGCAATATGGCAGACCTCAATTTTCGGGAACTCATGTTCACGTTTTTGTTCCTCTGATAACTTTATTTAACAGTTTTGTTCTGGTATCAGATTTGTTTGTCAAGAGCTCATTCCGTTCAATAAAGGCGGCGTTTTATCTGTGATGTGATAAACATCCATTCAGGAAGGTCTTCGGATCTCGGTGAGAATCTGCTGGAACAACATTTAAAAGGAAAGCCAAAGTTTCTGAGTAGATGGAGCTCCATGCAAAAACCTTCGTTAGTGATGAATGAGAGAAAAGAATAGAGCGAAAGCGCTTAGAACTGCACAACTTGTGCTGTCGGGTTTTTTAAAAAGGAAATGCGTTTATGTATCTGAGTAGTCTCATTGTATTGTGTTTCTCTATGGAAGTAAATGTATGCTGTTTAACAACCTCGTGATTGCTGAACAAAAAAACGACACATTCATATTCCAATGCCGAGCTTAAGAGAAAGTCGATCCTGGGAACTATCTGAGTAGTGTTATTTACAATAGAAGTCATTCTTTTCCGGACGAAGAACTGTTGCTAGCACGTGTTTGGTTTCACATAATTCTGAATGGAATAGAAAGGATAAGACGGTGTGTTCGACTATTGCAACAGTTTTACTGTTACTGTGAAAAGCAACACTTTTACTTCTGAAATCTTTATTTGAAATGTTTCTATTGTTCGGTCTACAGTTTTAGTCTTTCTTGCAGTGTATTGTTGCGTGCGGATTCCAGTGAGCTGCTCGAAGCATGGCTGCGAGCACTGAACGAGACCTTGTCAGCGCTCAGAGGAGAACAGAGAATTCTCTGTCAAATAACACTGTAATGCTTATGTTCGTTGCACCTTTGTGATCCTATTAGTTGATATTTTCTCAAATAATTCTTAAATAATGTGGAACTGCCTTATTGCTAGCCATATTGCTTCGTAATCGAATACTCCGTGAAAAACAAGATAAGGGAAAACACGAAGAGTAAGATCATCATGTCTCTGCTTAATGTATCATGAATCGTTTATAGCGCTTGACTTTGACAGTACGCATTCGTATATCTCCATTTTGATGTAGAATAAATCTTTCATGAATTTGACGCTTCTGATTGTGGTGCTTCGAACACGAATATCTCCGGTTGAGTGCATTTCCGCCGTTACTTCGAAATCACCGCCGTTTGAGTCGCCAACGAACACGGTCACACTATGCTCTATGCTCCTCTGTAGAAATCCTATATTGCGTCTCTGTTTAGGTGCAACATTATTTTTCTTCTAATCACTATTGCAGCCTGCTGTTTCCAGATTAATTGTTGTTTTTTATTTAGAATCACTGCCTGTTATTAATTGGTAGTTTATGTTGCGAAATATAACTCGTATATAATGCTGAGTTATTTGCAAAACTACGGACCGCAGGTGTATGCAGTGGGGAACGAACACGCTATTGCCCTTGCCGTGGAGTAGCGCACTTCACTACCACACCATCCGGGTCCTTCGCTTTGCCTGTCTCTCAGCTAGTTCTAGTTAAAAAGAAGGAGGCAGTAAATAGAAGGGCTAAGATTGTGATTATAACTAAGCCTCAGCTTAAATGGTTTAAATGCCGATTTGGGTTTCCCAGATCAGTCTCGTTGACGGGTGATTGCTGATGGCAAAAGATCGATAGAAATACCTGAGAGACAGGCAAAGCGAAGGACCCGGATGGTGTGGTAGTGAAGTGCGCTACTCCACGGCAAAGGCAATAGCGTGTTCGTTCCCCACTGCATACACCTGCGGTCCGTAGTTTTGCAAATAACTCAGCATTATATACGAGTTATATTTTGCAACATACCCTGCCATTATAAAGATAAAGGCAGTAAATAAAAGGGTTAAAATTGATAGTTTAGTTGTTAGATGAAGCTTTAGAAGTGAAGTATCTGATGCTTAAAGATCTAATACCAAATATTTTCATGAATGTCGGATGCAGTTGGATATTGGAGTTGGAGATTTCTCGCAACGATACACATAACGATACTTTCTCTACCGTGCCAGCTGATTGTCGTCGTGCTTTAGCTACCGAGTTGCAATCGTTGAATTCTGTTTTTTTTCCGTACCTCATGCACAAAAGGTTGTATAGTAGGCTATGTTCAATTCTTCTCGAGGAGTCCATTTCCTTCACTCAGATTTGCTTACAGAGGTCAGCGTTCTTTTAACGGATGAGGAATGATTCTTCTCCTCCACACGTGACGAACTGTTACAATCCGATTTTTGTTAAGTACTCCACAGAATGCGAACTACTGCATTCGCGTGTAAGGAGCGTCTCAATTTTTCAACGAGAACTAGTTTAATTGAGAGCTCTCAAATGTATTGTTGTGAGTGTTGACGCATGGATTACCACGCACACAAGTGGGGGTCTAGCTATCTTCACATGGGATGTACTTTAACTCCGTTCTTCATGGTGATTTTAGAAGAACATGAGATGCATGGTTTTGAATATGCTTGTACATTTCTGAAAAAAAGGAGAGAGCACCAGTTTTGAGTTTTGGGGACTGTTATTGCTTCTATAAATCACAGAAGTATCAGAGAGTGTTCGTACATCGGAACATTATCCGCCGTTTCAAATATACCATTTACCTTTGTCATGCGACGTTTTTCACTACGTGGGAGCCGGTGGAGTGGTGATCAGGAAATCTAGACAGAACGTTACCCATGGTTTGTTCTAGAACTTGCACATTTTACCAAAAAGCCGTTGTGCAAGATGCAAAGTGAATCCAGTGTTTTCCTAAGTTTCTGTATTACTTGCGAGCTCCCAATTAACCACAAAGACTGACAGCTGCGTGTAGTGACGACTTAGCAAGGCATTAGCACAGCTATTCCAAGATTGGGAGAGAATCGTCTCGCCCTGCATTCAACGATATGCGCAAGGCCATTTTCAAAGAGCATTTGAACTCGCGTGCAAAAACCTGAAGACCTTCGTCAAATGCAGCACATGTATCAAATGCAATAGATGCTAGGGTCACACAAGGTAGGACGTTAGGTCGTATAATACAAAAGTTGGAAAAATTCGACGATTTCACTTTTAGCTCTGCTATTCATTGAGCATGGCTTGTGCGGATTTCCAGATGATAGCGTCAAGCGACCTCTTACTTTTATGGAGGATCTCCCCATAAAAGTGAAAGTGAGAATTTAGTGAGGACAAATCCCCGTTGCACATTATAGGAGATGCGTGTGGCGCAGTACTTGGAGGTTTCTTGCAAGACACATGTTTGTTCGTTCTCATGTACCTGACTAATCAAGCATTCCATCGCTCCGGTTTCGAAAAATTAACAGTAGACCTGCTTAGGAGATAGAACTACTGGCTATACGTTTGAATCACCTTTGACGATACCTAACGAAGTCAAATACATGCCACATCCTTCAGCCTTTCACAAACCTATTGCGCTATATCCTTTTTTAGGCATGGCAGCTTAAATACGACGTTAGCCTTCAGACACGATTGAGTGATGGAAATCTTTGTGGCTGGTTTCTTACTTTTTGTTTAAAGACCCTATTATATGCAGAGTTTATCGAGGCTTAACACCTCGCAGTAGATGTTACAATTTTCACTTTTATTTCCGAACACTCGTCAACACGAGTTTGTCCATGAACATCGATTCATTCGAACAACTTACAACCTGAATCAGACGGTTACAATTCAAAAGATGTGAATCAATTCCGGCTTTGACATTCTTCGTCGTTTACGCACCGACATCAAACTACGACGAAGAAGAATTCGAAGTGTATATGGACTTGGAGAAGTTCTACAGAGAAAACCACACATTCTTCAAGATCATCATTGAAGATTTCCACTCCAAGATTGGGCCAAGAAGAACTTCTGAAGAACGTCACATCTGGACCCACGGATTAGAAAGGAACGAACAGGGTGAGCGGCTTTCTGAGTTTATCATGGCGACCAAAATAATCCATGGTAACTCGCAATTTCAGAACCCCACCCTCAACACTGGACGTGGGAGTCTCCAAGTGGAGAGCACCATAAGGAAATAAAGGACATTATAGCAAATCGAAGGTTTTGCACAGCCGATGTCCCTTTTGCTCCAAAACTCTACACAGGATCAGACCATCCCCTCCTTCGTGCAAGACTCTACTTTTCATGGAAAGGTGAAACAGCGGCTAAATTCAAAAATCGAAGCCCCAGAACCACCGTAAACTGTGACTTATTCAATTCATTAGCCGGCTGCCGGGAAGATGCCGTTGTCGATAACATCAACGAAGAATACAATCGGCTCATTCAACGTCTTCACGTTAGCGCTTTGAAAGCACAGAGTTCGAAAGTGACCAAGAGACGTCTGTCTTCAGAAACGCTTGAGCTGATACGCCAGCGTGGAAACGCGCGAGCTGCAGGCGTCCGACCTTGTAAAACAATGCAGACTGGCGATAAAAAAGATCTTAGAGAGAGAAGAGCAGCAGTAATGGCCCAAGCTGCAGAGGCTGCGAAATGCATTCGCAAAGCCCACCGAAACTTCGAGAATTACAAGACCGAAATGATTCCTCTCCGGCGCCTAGACGGAACAGTTACAGCGTCCAGAAAGGAAATGGAGAAAATCATTCACGAATATTACTCGGATCTCTTCGATAGCTACGTCCACCTTCCGTCGTGTAAAATAAAGGAGGATGATATGTTGCTCCACCTGTTCTCGCTTTCGAAATTCGACATGTCATTTCGTCGGTAAAAAATCGAACAGCACCAGGTCCAGTCATGATAAGACGAAAACATCTGAAGAACCGCCCACCAGTCCTCGTAGACACACTGGCTCGGCTCTTCACACGTTACCAGTCTGAATACATAGTCCCTACACAATGGAAGACCAGCAAGACCTTGTTATTGTTCAAAAAGGGTGACCGGCACGATATCGGCAACTATCGCCCAATCTGCTTACTGTCTGTCGTCTACAAACTTTTCACTCGAGTCATCCTAAACAGGACTGACAGAACACTAGACAAAGGACAGCCATGTAAGCAAGCAGGGTTGCGAAGAGGATTTATTACGATGGACCACATCCACAGGGTAACACGGCTCATTGGCGTATCGCGAAAGTGTAAAAGACCGCTCTGTCCCACTTTCATCGATTTACAGGTCTTTGATTCAGTTGATATAGAAGCAGTCTTGGAAGCTCTTGATAGTCAAGGAGTTCCTACTCAGTACATAAAGACTCATCGTAAGCTGTATAAAAGAATCACAACGAAGATATAACCATTCTACAACGATATTAACATTGACGTCAAAAGAGGAGTTAGGCAATGCGATACCATCTCGCCAAAATTATTTACCTCCACACTCTAGAACGTCATGCGAACATTGGAATGAGATAATATGGGAGTGAAAATCGACGGTCGGCAGTTATATCATCTTCATTTTGCTGGTGACATCGTCCTTATAACACCAAACATTAGCCAAGCGGAACGTATGCCTGACGGCTTTGATAAAGCGTGTGGAAAGATTGGTCTTCGACCAAACCTCACAAAAACGACGTTCGTGAAGAACGGATTGGTTTCGCATGCCCCTTTCACGGTCAACGGAACGAATGTCTTCGAGTGTTCCAATTTTATCTATTTAGGTCGGGAAATCAATGTGATGAACGACCTAGCTTTAAAGCTGGGCAGGAGGAAACGAGCAGCTTGGGGAGCTTTAAAGAGCATCGAGGATGTAGTGAAGGGAACAAGGAACACCCGACTTCGTGCTACTTCCTGCCCTAACGTATGCGCCAGAAACCTGGTCGCTGCGTAAGCAGGATGGAAGGTCATTTCAGCGTTATCGAACGCGCAGTCGAAAAGACGACGCTGGGAGTTTCCCGTTCCACACAAATAATGGAGGGGATCTGGAGCTCCGATCTGCGTCAACGATCAAAAATGAATGATGCCGATCTGTACACCAAAGAGTCGAAGATAAGGTGGGCGGGACACGTAAGGCGTATAAATGTCAAGTGATGGACAAGAGATGTTAGTGACTAGATTCCTCGGGATGTCAAACACACTGCAAGAAGACCATCGACCCAATGGTCAGAGTTCTTCACGAAAACCTTGGAAGAAGATATGATTCTCGACGAGTCCTTAGAGCGAGCAGAACCAACTGGGCTACTCCTGCACGCGACAAGGAAAAATGGAAGATTTATTGGCGCCCGCTCGAGTCATTCGACGATTAACGGTACTACAGGTGATACAGGTGGTGATGGACACAACCAAAGAAGTGAAGATGTATCCAATTTTCTACCTGCACATTTTTCTCTTTTAGCCAACGCGTGCCAAATTAAAAAGCAGATCAGTTTTGAGCAGCACAAAGCCTGTTTCGACTTAGGTGCCATTTCGGTATTACGGTGAACTTAAGAGTTATAGAAAGCTCAAAATAAAAGGAAGCCTGATCGTTCATTGTTTGATCCACAATTTCCATTTTTTGTGATGTTGAAGTAAGCACAGACGGACGATCAAGCTATAAAAGGACGTTTCTTATTGTAAACACACTTTTAAAGAAGAAACCCGCAAACGCTGTAAGAGAAAAACACTGCATTCACAGGAATTCTTTCATTCTTTCTCTGATGAGAACAACTTGCGTGAACAAAAGTACGAGTCGGCGATGTAGGAGATAAAATTTCAAGGTTAGAAGTTTTTTGACTTCTTAACAAGTCAAAAGCTTTCCTTAGCCAATTGACGTGTAGTTAGTGTGGAAACAACGCACACGAATGGTGTTCGATGTGGTAGGTTGACGTTGATCACCCATTACCTGTAACTAACGAGTTTAACAAGATTAGTTCGCAGAAGAGGTTATATCAACATGTGGGGTAATTACACAACGTGTACCAAATACATAAGTCAGAAAACAATATTTCACTCAACAATTGTCATTTATCATACATACCTACTGTCTGAACTGCTGATAATGTAATAATGAACATTAGAGTTCGTATGTATACCTAGTTGTCGGATTGACTTCCACAATTCGTGAATTGCCTCTTCTCTACTAGTTCCAGATGTTTCATGTATCTTCTGTGACAGTCTCTCATGTGTTGGCATTGCTGCAATTTCTTCTTCACCAACCTGGTTCCTTTTCAGGTGTTGGATAGTGGATGTGTAAGGGGCCACTTCTTCCTCGTAACCGTCACTCCGTCCTACTACAGTTTCTCTTTGCTCGAAAACTTTGTGAGAAATGCTAGAATGATTAGCATTCCCGGATTGTTGTACATATTCCCGAACGCCAGTTGATCCTTCTACCTTAAGGTGCTTTATTTTAATTATCGCTTCGAAGTTCGTTAAAATTCTCGTCAAGTTGAAGTCAGTAATAATTAATTTGGAACAAAACAGCACAGATCATTGCAATATAAATAAATCGAGGCACCTGCTCGTAAACATTGAGCACTGTTAACCATGGTAGGCATTTCACGTCATCCTAATGTATGATAATGTAAAATAATATTGTAATATAGTATAATAGGATAAAATAAAGGACAAAGCTCTCGTCGTCGATCGAACCCTGAGGGATGCGCCAAGCGTACGACTTCGTTAAGCATCGTTTGGAGGTGGTCGGATGCATAACTGGTTTTCACAATGACTCGTCGTGCTCTAGCGACGTATCGATTCAGTGTTGGTATCCTCTCAGACAAGCCTGGTACCAGTTTGCCAACCCCGGAGTGATTGAATGCTTGGTGAGCCTGGAGCGCGGGAATCGATCCCAGATGTGTATTGCTGGGCGCCTCCGACCACTGCTCTACATGCGCCGCTAATACAATATAGTATTATAATACAAAACATGTGCTAATACATGCTAAATAATTCAAGTGAAACATTATTTATAGGTCTATTATCGGTTGCATTGCAAATGTCACCTTAGCTCTTTCACTACATAACATTGAACTAAACAATGAAAACAAAAATCATTTCTGATTCATCTTCACCTATTTTTGATAAGTTTAAACAGTTTTCGTAGGCTTAAGCAAACCCCTGTGATCTCAATCACAAGCCCGGAGAAATAAATCATATAATTGTAAAAGTCCATATTAGCTTCAGAAAGTACTAATAAATATAAAGCGTTTGAGTCTTTTATAGATACACAAACTGTACAGTTATTTAGCGCTTCCACAAAAAGGGATATTAATTTGGAATTTTCACAAAAAAAACTATTTAAGCCTTTTACAGATGATGGCAATATACAGATACACGTTGGTTAAAGTTTGGATAATCTACTCTTTTCACCAGTTGCCGCAAACGCGACCTAGTCGAGACGCCACGCGGTCTTTGCGCGTTACTGAATCGCGCGCGTGGTGAGTGGGCTTTAAATGGGCTGCTGGTGTTTTGCTTTCGCTACCATCTCTGGGCTTCTGTTCATCCGTGCTCCATGTGTTCTTCTCACCTTTTCCTTTGGTGCACAGTGGTGTTCTCTCAGATGAAATTCGCTCCTTTACTGGATTAAGTCTTTTCGCTCTCCCAGTCGACAGTTCCCAACGTACGTAGGTTCGTAAGCTTTGCTTCCTATTAAGATGACGGGAGCAGTGAATCCAGTGGTGCCTTGTTGGTACGCGTTTCAAATTTTTCTCACAGGTTCCAGTCAATGTATCAGTGTTCTTTCAAATGAATAAATCTCGCGTTCGATTTTGCAAAATGGGTCATCCCAAGCTGGTGGTGATGGACATGGCCGCACTTGAGACGGTATGAAGTCTCTAATTGCCACTTTACGGGAATTCTTTAGTTCCGTGACTCGTTGAAAATCGGGCGACACTTACTGGACGCCAGCGTCCTTTAAGGTGCTGAGAACATTGAGTGTGCTGTTGAGCAGCAAACGGACTATTCCATGGAGTGTGAGTTTTCTGCCGATGGTCCATTCAGTTTTAATTCCATTTCACTGAGAAAACGAAGCAGCAGAGCAAGGCGAATGATGGAGGTCTGTATTTTGTCCTCATTTCCACTCACCTTTTCCTTTTTCCTCACTCATTTTCTTCATTATTTCTTCATTTACTCTGCTTCTCTTCTGATTTTCAACTTGCCATTCGGCTTTCATGAGCGTCGATTGATCACATCGACGAGCTGTTTCGAATGCAACCCTCTCGATGCTTCCGCTGCCTTCGATCTTCGCGACATGTTCGGAATAAAATTACGACGTTGCAGGTCTTTGTGTTAGTATCGAACGTGAATGAGCAAACCTTGCTGTTGTTGAACGATGTTGTCCTTATGTCATTCAGGTGCCTTCATTGAAGTTCTGTTTCTAGGTTCATGCGTCCGAAATCTCCTGCCCTTCCGGATCAATTTCTCATAGATTTACCTATATTTATTGTGAATTCGAAAGTTCTGCTGGGAACGACATCTGTTGGATTTCACTACTCATGCTCTGAGATCACAACTTTCTGCACGAGAAGCTTAGGTGTGGATTTAAACGTATGAAATCTAAGCACATGTTCGTAGTCGTGAATTGTAGGCCTCCACTTTCTGCAACAGCTTTATTTGATATGGCACTGAGATGGAAAGACGGAAGGATTGCTCTTTTAGAAAGCACTAAACACCTGGAGTATCTACTGGTGAGTGATGCTTTGAAGATTTGGAGTTCGTATGTATACGTAGTTGTCGAATTGATTTCCACACTTCGTGGACATGCAAACTTCATAATATGTTTTCTGCAGCAGTTTGATTGTTCACGACTTCTTTGTGAGTTCTTTAGGCTTAGAGAAGTGGCAGTTAGGACTAGTGTAGCAGTTGTACGGGTGTGTATACGTTTTCCATGATCCATTAAGCTTTGTATGAATGTCTCCACGTCGCCTCGTCTGCACTACAGTGCGAGCCTTTTGATCAGTGGTCCTCTGTGCATGTCGAATGGGGCGCACGCAGCCTCGTACTCCAGTTTCTTAAAAATTTTTAGGCCTTCCCTGACATGTCATCGAACTATACAACAAAAATGCTTCTGTCCGGCAGGTCAACAAAGACAGCAAATGTTTCTGTTTGTGTTATGTTCTATTTCTATTTGTAACAAAAATTCTCTGCTTTATTTAAATCCCTGCGACGTCCATTTGTCGAGTTTCACTGAACCTGCTATTCTTATTCAGAACTTCTAAAAGTATTGCCCTATCCGTTCCTTTTTTATAAACAAGGTCTTGAATGTACGTGTTTTTGTGTGTATACATATATATATATATGTATGTATACGTATATGAAAATGTACATACATGTGTGCGTTTGTGTGTATATATGTTTGTGTACGTATGTATGTAATGTGCTGCGCATCTGGGTATGTCTGTGCCATTTGAAGAATTTATTGCCGTTACGAAGCTTTCAAAGTCACCTCGAAACTTCAGGAAAGTTGCTGAGTCTCTGACAAATGCAGCTCTTATATTGTGGGCTACTTCTGCTGCTTTACTTCATATTTTGAGTTTTCAAGACAATAAATTCCAAACCTGTTTTCTCCTACTTCGGTTATCTCACACGTGATGTCTGTCCTTCATTTAGTACAATTTACTTGCTTTTTCAAAGGTTAAAAGCTGTCTTTGCTGTTGTAAGAACTCTTTTAGTTGTGAAAGCAATGGCTACTTTTAACTTCAAGCTAACTTCTCTTAGCCCATACCCTTCCTTGCAAGATTCAAGTCTTCTCATTTTGCTGCAATCAAGTTTCGATCTTTGGAAACCACGAAACGTTTGCTTTTGTATCATCTTCTGCGTCAGATCTTGAATTTCATACAGGAAAACAATTGAGCAACCAGGGACTGGCAGGGTATTATGTGTAATATAACCGTAATGTTGCTGAGATATTTACAAAACTCTGGACCTCTGGTGTCTGCGGTGGGGACCGAACACGCTATCACCCTTTTCAGACGCTAACGGCTTCACCACTACACCATGCGAGTCCTTAGTTTCGTCTGTCTCTCAACCGTGCTATTGACCTGTAGGCGCTATCGGCTATAGTAACTATTGCCAGAATAGTTACTATTCATTCATCATATCGTAGATCTGTGGCAACCATATTCGTGGCCTATAGCATCGCTTTGCGATCTTGCAGCATGCAAACGTTTTCACTTCGTTGAGAGAAACTTTGGTTGTCGTAAACATCCTTTGTGAACCACACTCTTTTTATACAATCGGAACCTTTTGTGTGTTGCATCTGTTCCAAACCATCACGGGTACGGTAACACAAAGGGCTTGAAGCTGTCCGGCAAACCGTCCTCAGTCATCTGATCACAGGGGAGCTGGAGACGCAAGCTGATGGGTGTTTTCGGTAAAGGTTCTGGACCTGTGCCAAAGCACCGCCTCCTACAGAAGATATTTAAAGAGCCCTGTGCGTCAATACCGTATTCGCCCCCTCTGTTCATCATTTGTAATGCGCCTTGTAGTCAATCCAAGGTGTTCTCTCTTGTATGTGGTAACTGTTGTATATTAACATTGCTGTCATGTAGCTCTGTACCTATAGCAAAAATGCTAATCCGCATTACCCTCATTTATTGATCATGGTACAATATTGCTGTCTGTATTGTACCAATGTTTATATTTCGTTATTCTTGAATTATTATTGCTGTAAACGGTTTAATTACCCAAGTTTGAGGTATTGCTCTGTGACAAATACGAGAAAGTCCCGCGTGGCAACTTCTACGAAGTCGAGCATCCTACTCAAAGTTAGTGATCATAAGGTGCCGAGGACTGACTCGAAGACCTCATTTCCACTAACAGCTGCTATATCGGCAATCACCCATCACTGGTATTGATCTGGAGAGCAAAAATCGATGGTGAACGTGTTAGCCTTTGAAAAGGGCATAGGCGTGGTCGGTCCCCACCGCAGTCACCTGAGTTCCGGAGTTTTGCAAATATTTCAGCAACGTTATAGTTATACTTCGTATTCTTGTTCAGCAAACGCGAGATGTTATTTTTATTCTTTATTCACGAATAAGCTGACGTTTCGGCGGATTTCGCCTTCCTCAGAGCCGCTTTCTATGAGGCTTCCACTGAGTATGTCTGGTGAAGACCAACCGCACAGAATTCATATGGAACCGTAGTGTGTTTCTTCTCACATACTCTTCACATATTAAAAAGAGACGGATAAAACAGCGATAGTGATGCCAATGATCATGAGCACGGTGCTGTTCGATCCTGCTCATGGTTCTCCAAACCTCTCATCCCTCAGGGATGAGGGAATTGGTACATTAATCGTCCGTGAAAAATCCATCTCCATTCTGTTGGGGAACGCTCCAGCCCAACTATCTCAGGACTCCAGGGAGAGTCGACTCGACCAGTATTCTTCGACATTCAAGATGAAATGAAAATCGTCAAGGAGCTGCAAAATTCACGCGTAAAAATTGAAAGACCTTAGTGGATGATAGAGACGGGGAAACGAATCGAATGTGAGAAGTCTGGGATCCGCATAGTATGTGTGAAGACAGGTCGTTTATAATAAAATTTAAAAAAAACAGCTTCATAAATATTTCGAATTGTTTACGCTGCGTACATCCGCGTTTTTATTCGTAAACGTAAATTCCTACAATTTTTAACGTTGGCAGAATTTACAGTTTGTGTGTCATTCCAGTTATTCAAAGCGAAATTGCATAAAATAAGCTTTGCATTGAGACATAGTAGTAGAGCACTAATCTGGAAGATTCAGAAGGGAAAGGTGATCAGAAACACATATGCGTTAGAAAAAGTCGAATATACTTGTATAATTTAGGTTGATCGCGAATGTACTGGATTTGGGATCTGTTATGGTTTGGCCTGTAACGGGCGAAAACACATCTGAAAACGTGCTGAGCGAAGTGCGAAACCTTATTATGCAGTTCAGAGTACCGAACGACGTTCATTCAAAGTGCGCTTCATGACAGAAGGTTGACATATGTCCTCCGTAGCAGTTGTTCCTTAACGTTTTTATTAACACTTTTGGTTTTAGGCATCTCGGTTTTACCGAACCGTTGTTGGATATTCTAAGGAGATACAGTGACTTCAGCAATCTCCTGGCCTCTTCGAATCTCGTTTTTGACGCTTTTGAATGAACGTGGCATTAACACAGTTGTGATTCTTAGCAGTCATTTCAGACCAATGTTTTCCATTCATTTAGTGCGTTTGATTGTTTAGAATTCATAAGACAGCAGTGTTTACATAAGAAATAGAAGGTATTTTTTAGAAATTTCGTTCTTTTTCCCAGTTCCATGGTGACAGCAGGTCAAATTTAGCACGTATACATGATTCGCACTGCCGGCATCTAACGTTCCCAGTCCTGAGGCTCTCACACCAATTCGCGTTTGTTAAGGAGAGGAATCGAACGTTTCAGGCGGTACCGTTTTCTATATTGTTTAAGTCAAATACTGAGGCGTACTATTTCAAGGCATGCACTTTTTGATAACTTTCAGCGATATGGTCGAAGCATTTATCAACGCTTAGATAATGGCCTGTGATACCAATCTTGATTTAAAGTTAGAGATAAATTCTCCGCCAGAACGATGGGCTGGAGAGTTGCTTTCTTTTCATTTGTCTTTGCAAACAATTTCCAAGCGATATGTTGCTCTTCTCCCGCATATGCTCTTAGATGTTAAAGTCTGCTTTTGTTAACAGCACTTCGCGTTATTGACCAAGTGATTACTGGGTATTTTTCTGTGACCTCTTGAATATAATATCTTGCGCTAGTTAAGCTACAGTTCCATGTGAAATCATTTTGGTGCTTCGTGTTCGGATCGATTTCAGATCGGTTGTTACTAGATATTGCTCTGCTTCAATCACTGATGTTGTGAAACTATTCTGTGAAGCGGCTGTGCCTATAATCTACGTTCTCCAGGAACTTTTTTGTAGGTACGTAATCCGGCGACTAGTCAGTCTTTAAGAATGCGTCGTTATTTTCTCAGCATTCGCGAGGTTGTTGTACAGCATACGTTTACTTCCCTGCAAAAACATGTACAACACAACAATAGCTGACGCTTCGGCAGTATCACCTTCTTTAGAACCTGGAACGGTATATTAATGTGCAATTTGCTGTGCTAAATACTTCAATAACGCACAGAAAGGTTAGAATCTGTGATAATCACATGGTCAACAGCTTCTCGAAAAACCGCCAGTTTTACATGCCTTCTACAGAGAAAGAATCACCATATATTTGGAAAAAAATCCTACAATGAATAGCACGGATGGATGCCCAGATATCACACATGATCTCGGCCCGTACCTCCGCATCGATTTTTGATGTGAGGTGGTGCAGTCGTTGACCATATGCGAGTAATCAGCGGCTTTTAGTGGAAGGCACGTCAAAGGGTGGGTTTTTCGAATCTGCTGATTATATGATTACCATATAGATTTCCACCATTTTGTGTGTCTTATTGAGGCGTTTGGTGTTGTAATTTGCATACCAACATAACCTTCCAAGCTCTGAAGAAAGTCGGCCGAAACATCAGCTGCTATTGTGTTATATGTGTTTTTTGTAAGGAAGTAAATGTATGCCGTATAACAACCTCGCGACTGCTGAGAAAGAAAACCATTTATTTATAAAGCAATGCCGAGGTTAATAGGAGCCCTATCTTGGGATCTGATTCAATCTCTGTGATTACGAAGTCGACATTGACCAGTCTGCACAGTGGATTCAAAATGTGCTGCAAATGTCGTTGTATTGGATACCTTGATATTATTCTACATGCACCGTTAAACCATATACAAACCACTGTTGAGTAGAAAGACATGGTCTACTTATACATCGAATGAAATCATGAATAAATTTTTCTCGTAATCAGGCTACCTGAATTGTGGACTGATAAGACAATATAGGACGCGTGTGGCGCAGTGGTCGGAGGCGCCCCGTAACACACACGTGGAATCGATCTTAGCGCCCTTGACCCACCAAGCACTCTGGCCTTCCGAGGTCAGCAAATTGGTACCAGACTGGTCTGGAAGAGCAGCAGCACCGACTTGATACATTGGTGGACCACTGCGAGTCATTGTAAAGGCAAGATATGCATTCAGCCACCTCCAAACGTTACTTAATTAAATCGAATGCATAGCGCATCCCTCAGGCATTGATCAACGCTGAGAGCTTTATCCTTCTTAGCTCTATGAGACAACATATTCTTTTGGGAGCTCAGTTTTAACTCATACCTCCATGAATTTGACACGTAAACGCCCACTGCATTTCCTTGAGGACGGAACACTTACGGAAACCATCGTCACAAATTCAGGTGTATTGGAGTTTTGGAAATTTTCTTATTATGATATTTACCTTGACTTTCTCCGGTTTTCAGATTTCCGACGGAAGGAATGCCTTCTTGTGCGCTTATGCTACCCGTAGTTATTTAGACCTAGATGATTATAATGGATGGGGTTGTAATCCGTCTTCTTAGTTTGCCATTTGTTAGTATATAATTTGAATCGTAACCTTAATAGGAACTCGAAGATTTCCGTCCAAGAGAAGTGCTCGGAATAGGAAATTGTTATGAGATTTTCCTTAATTATTTCGTTCTATTCCTCTCGTAAGGAGAGCTCAGCAAACACTTTTGGATTCTTAATCTTCGTCAGTGTATGGAGTTCATCTCTAGGCTGTCTTTGTGAAGTGCGAATACGGGTACTATCAATGTGTTCCTGAAATTCGCCTTCATTAAGTCCACCTAGTCTGCTCACCACTAAACGTTCATTTCTCGTTAGTGTTACTTCTGAATAGTCCTTGCTTAGTTGTTCTAAGGTTTCTTCTGTGCGAAGCCATAACACCGTGATTAAAATGTTACGGCGATGAAGTTTAGCGATATCACGATTTAACATTTTTACGCACTCCATTATACTAGGGAATGATGGATCTAGGTGATTCAAATGAGTATTGTCGAATTAGAGCTTGGATTTGTTTGTGTTTTCGAGCTTACTAAATGAAGAATCGTTTTCGAAACAACAAAGCAGTCTTTTATCAGCGCGGAAATCTCTTGTAGAAAACACACTGTCTCCAGAAGTTGATGCGCCTTCAAACGGCTACATGACAGATCGTAGACAGTGATTGGCATATAGCAACGTTACGTGATTTTGGTTGGCAAAGTGATCCTCGTGGACGTTCGTTAAAAAATGATACAAGAATCTTTCCGCCCAAATGTATCAACAGCATTGAAGCTCCACTTCGGAACAACATTCTTCTCATCGACATCTTCGCCGTGTGTTCTTCTTGACGATCAGCCGCAGTCGACTTCTTTGCCATCCGCTTGTTTTTCCAAAGCCATTCGAAGGTTAAATGGTTTGTTATCCTTCTAATTAGTTCAGTTTAGTTTAATATTGTTTTAGTAAACGCACTAAATGCAAGTGAAACGGAGTGATATACTTTTCTCGAATTTTGTCTCTATTCGTCTTGTTGCCTTTGAGTGTTCCTAACACGCGATCGAAAAATCATCGCCCGCCCCCTGTCGAAGTTCAACACCGTCGCGAAGGGGTTTGGTGACTCCCGTCTTCGTTTATGGTTGTTCTATAATTGTTGGTTTAATTCACTAATAAACGTGTTCTTTTTCTCATTCGTATATGACTACGCGCTTTGCGATATTATATTTTTGGCTTTATGTTTTAGCAATGTATTGAATAATTTTTGCTTCAATTCTCAAAAACGCTAGGTCTTTTCACAAGTACTTCAAAACGAGATGGACGATGTAGGAGCTGAGCTCGTCAATGAGCACGAGTTTCAGTAATATGGTTTTTCCCCATTTGGGTTTGTGGACACAGGTAATTTAGTCTGTCTTGTTCAAGGATTATGCTTGATATCGTTTGCTTGGTAATATTCCCCATTCGAATTTTATGCTTACATCGTATATTCTAAACATAATGTGCCAAAGGAATTATTTAGTTTACAATGATTGTGTGCAATCATGAGTGGAAGCAGTTGGGGAAGTATTCTATTCAGCCCCTTTCTCCGAAGTGGGTGATGGTTATGTCGTTGTCTTTCTGAACAATAGGTAATGTTTTATTCTAGCAGTTTAGATGGAGGACAAACACGGCTATGTGGCAGGGGTCATTAAGATGTTTTTCCATAATAGGGGTATAAAAGAAGCAACAGATATCTTAACGGCGAGCACTTGTTTAGTTTCTTCACTAAATCTGGCCGCTGTATAATTCCCTTCTGTTTTTGTTGCGTACTGAACAATCTTAGAAGTTCCCTTGCAGATATTGTTTTATTCCGGAGTATAGATCATGCATGCTATTTGCAGAGTATAGGTGTTTCATCTAGGCAGGTATTTATGCGTTTTTTTAAGGAACGGATTCTGAAATACATTCTTCGTATTCCTCGCCACGTTACCATGCCTGAACATGAATATACTCAGCATCTTCTATTCTCCGATGACCCTGACATGCAGGAGCTCAATCCTCAGGACCCTAAGCTTGCAAGATGCATTGTTGAAGTCTGTTACATATGTTGAGAATTCGCTTCCTGTTATGAGTTCCCATGAAAGAGTTGAACGAGCGGATCCAGGAAGCCAGTGTTGCTGCTGAAGTTCTAACAACGCTGATAGAACAATTGGAAAGAGCACCTTTGGATGTTACAGACGATCCTGCCGGCGTTTCTGATGTCAACACTCCAGTCTTAAGCTAGCTACTTGCAACCATTGTATGTTCTTTCATATCTGCCACATAAATATTTGATTCAGTGTGTGGATTGCAAAACCTATGGTAACAGCAGCTCTTAAGAATTTATTGTTAAGGCGTGAAAATTTCATTAATCCTCTCCCCTCTCTCCATTAACGATAAGTTAAGGAAAGGCAATGCCGCTCAGACACTGACTCCAGTGCTTTGAATATTGCGCGTTATCCTCTACTTTCATAATGAAAAAAGCCATAATAGTATCTCTCACCTCGTGTCGTATTCGTTATGTGACACATTGATTTTGATTATCATAGCATCGGATTGATATTACAAACTTACAGACGAATAGATTTAATGAGAAACTTTCTTCACTAAACACTTCCGTGCCAATAGAACACCTGCATACTCTTGCAAGTTAGGAATTTACTTGCATACAATAATGCAATCATCGACTTAACTACTGTTTTATTGTGATGGTGATTACTTAGACACTTGTGTATTTGTGCAGCTTGCCTTCACTAGTTTTGTGGACCCGGCATAATTTCTATTGCTTCGGAGTTTTGTTGGTTAGGTCGTTGTGGTTCAATGGAATCCCGAAATCGGCGAGGCGAAAGTTCGCCTCAAGTCCTCTCCACCATGGGTAGTAGCCTCCTTTTTGGATCGGAGGGAATTTTTGCATCATGCAATTAGTTTGATACCTGGCCGATGGTGGGTCTTGGTATTGGTTTACTCTTATCTTAGTTTCTTTATAGAAAAACTGGACTCAGCTAGGAAAACCCTCTGGGGATGAATCACCGTTCTGTACATCGTACATGATACCCAGGAAAACGTTCCAGCCACGATGAGACGGTAGACCGTAATGAGGATCGGGTATTACTAGTCATTACTATTTTTCTTATTCATTACTCGTTACTATCCTTATTATTTAGTATTTTCTACTGGTCTGATTCAGGACATGGGCAGTTCAGCGATATTGATGAAATCCAATGCGGACAAAGCTCTGGTTCCAATAATTCTGGGACAACCAAGACCCTCTTGCGTCCAGGTTCGAGAAATTGGCAACAAATCGTCTGGGATCAATTCGGCTTTTCCAATCCAAAAAGGTTGGCAGCTTTCTCTGATGTAGGTTTGGGAACACCCTAGCACACTTATCTTAAGATTCAAGTGTGAATCAAATCGACCAGCTTACGATGTCATTAGTAAGGAGGATCGAAAATCATTAAGAACGTTCCAAACTCACTCGCAAAATCCATGGTGAGTTTGAGGAAAAGATTGGAGTGCTGGAAATGCCCAAATCCCCACAGTGTTCAATTTCGGTTTCCGTAAAGTGAAGTATACAAACTGCTGTTTTTCGAAAATGATGGCCACTTTTGTCGTTATGATATTTCCAAGGAGATGTCGCAGTAAATATTTCTTACAGCGCTATCGATTTGTAATATTTTGGAACTCGCTTTTCGTTGGAGATTTATCCGTGTAGAGATTTTATAGCCATCATTTTGTAGCGTTATTTTACCGTTCGTGCAAGCCCCAAGTGTTTTTCTCATGTGTTAATATTACTGTCATTGTTGTCGTCACTATTATTCTTTTTACTGTAATTCTTGGTACCATTACTACTTTTGTTACCATTGATGTTATCACTGTCGTTACGCCAACATAAAGCCACTTTTTTGCCAAGAAGTGTGCTAAGAAACCATCGTATGAGTGTATGACGTTCCACGTGGCCCATTCAGCACTGAGCCATTCAGTAAACCCCGGAAGTGCGACAAATTGACCACTATGGACACGATTCTGTACGTGGCAGAGAACACTTAATTTCTTAACGTTATCGCATGTCACGTAAGCGAAAACAACAACAATCAACCCATCCTCGAGTTTTTCGTAGCAGACAGGCGATTTTAAATGTACATGGGAAAGCAAGAGTGCTGTTGGTGAAGCGTTGAGAATAAAAAGATGAGTCGATGTAGGTAGAAGATGTAAAAAGTGCTGAAGAAATCGATAAAAGCGTTTCCTGCACATGAAATCGCGAAGGGGATAAGTGGACAGCAAAGTTCAGTTATCATGAATCTCCCACTGAGGAATCTTTATACCACTGAATGGGGCGTCTTAAGTTGGCCGTGGATGGCTGCTGCAGAATAAATGCGACTTTGTGCTCTCCAGGGTATCACTCAAAATATGCTCGGTCAACGTTCGCCGGCGTTCATAAACAAGGTCGACGTTCTCATGTGGTAGAGGAATCCACACTAAAAATCCGAAGAACTTTGCCGATAGTAGGTGGAAAGCAACGAAACGAATGAAAGAGGTGCTAATACTTTTGCATTGTATGAAGATGTGCCATAAGAATAAGTTTTATATTTTCTTGCATAGAAAATCCTTATTTTTACCGATTATAGCAAAAGCTTTTCACCGTCAGCCTCAAAGGCAGACATTTATTACGTAAGCGGTAGGTTTTACTCACATCTTTTCTGGAAACGTGCATACCGCACTTTTATCGTAAACTCATTCTGAACGGTGTTAGTTAAATCAGTTGAAGAGTTGGATTGTTTCACATCTGAACGATTTCACTTTTCGTTCGTCATCAGAGCTGAGTATTCTCCATGTCCTATCTTTCAATTCCTGCTTTGTATTTTTTTATGAACGCTTGTTATCCCAAGTCAGTTAAATAAAAAAGAACAATGTGGAGGAACTTATGCAGCTTTTTATAGCAGCATCACTCTTAGTTTATGTTTTATCTTTCATCTTTAGTCCGTGTTTATGTTTTATGTTTTACGTTTTAAATTTTCCTAGGTTTCAATTTTTTAATTTATTTTTTACTTCCATTTAACTTTTAAATTTTAAGGTCTTTAAATTTAAAGTCTCGCTGCTGCTTCTGTTCATGCTTTCTGTCGTAACTCGAACTCCACAGTGTAAATCGTGGACAGTTGTTCTGCAGTGGGGATTTCGTGGTCCGAGATGGAGATTGTTGAACGAAAATATTGGTACAGTACTTTTTCGTTAACGATTCCATATCATAGCTGATTATGGTGCTAATACCATCCTAGTTAATAAAAATGGACAGCAAAGCGTTATTAGTTGCACAAATTTCGACGACACTTCTTCAAGCTAGATCGTTTTCGAGCTGCTTCAAAAAATTTTTTTGCCTATACCGATCTAAATCCTCCTAGAAACGTCTTCTACAGCCGGCATTTATTATCAGCCGTGTTAGGTGTGTTGCAGCAGGGTCAAGCTTCAGTCTCTTTCACTTTAATGCTAACTCCTTTGTGATAATGGGCATGCGGTTTGCACGTTTTGTTAGAGTAAGTGAGGCCAGTGTGGCACATAAGTTTTTCGATAGGCAGCTTGTAGTTCTTTATAGGTCTTACTCTATTTACCAGTCATATGAGGAGAAGACTTTATTGAAAACACCATCGTCGTATACACCTTGTTTGGTTGTTCTTGGACGATGACAAGAGCTCTTTTCATACTTGTGGCTGAATCAATTCACCGCGACGGCACATAAACAAAGTTTCCCCACTTTCAATGCTGTCAAGCGGTTTAGAGTTTTAAACATGATGTCCTGAGTATTTACACAACTGCCCAAACGCTTACGACGAAACCCACACTGAGATCCCAACGTGTCGCAGTATGTTAAGTTATAAGATGCGTGCCAGTCGGCTGCAGGATACTTCTACTGAAGCTTTACGATCGGTTTTATAAGAGAAGTAAAATAATTCTAACAAAAATGTGTGAAAGACCTATGTGCACTTCTTTGCGTGCATTTCAGTGTACGAAACAGTTACTGCAGTATCGCGGAAAACTCCCGGGTGGTTCATGACTTGACTATGAGTTGGGCAGCAACTCTTCGCGTCCGAATAATAGTAAGGTCATTTATGAATTTTCAAACTTCATCATTGTGGATACATTAGTTAACTGTTTATTACTGGATTCATAGTTTACGTTCGGTCAGCTTGCATATGGAGTGTTACAAGTGTTTTCAAGATGTAACTTTGATTTTTTTGACTAATAAGGTAGGATCGTCCCAACGGTTTACCTCCTCTTCATAACTAGCAGTTGTTCCTGGATGTCGTACTGCGATGTACAGCGAGGAGATTCATTCCCCGGTAGGGTCTCCTAAGCTGAGATGGAGTCAGGCGTTTCCAAGGATCCACTACCGTCCTAGTACCAAGCTAGTCGCATGGTGGCAAATCTTCCTGTGACCAACAAGGGAGGCGACTTCCTATGATGGTGAGACTTGGGGCAGACTTTGGCCAGGTTGACCTCGGGACCACAAAGAAACAATGGTTAATGCAGCAAAACTCTGAAAAATGGATAGCTGTGGCCCCAACCAATGAGGTGGGGCCGTCCAAGTTTCCAAGCATCCAGGAAAGAAGTTGGGACTGGGCGATTCGTGTGGCGTCTTTTAATAGCTCTTTATTTAAAATGGAAAAAAGGTGATCGAATTAGAGAAAGCCGCGACTGATAGGGGCGGCAAGGACAGCCATCGCAGTTCAACGGATCCTTGGGTTGGTTGTGTTTTATTTCTAACCCCGTCTACAATGTGATCAGCCTTATCGACAACCTAGATTGAGGGTATACCAAGGTGTGGAAACGCCTTGAGAAAAGGACGGTAATGAATATTCTGAATCCTGTGTTTTATAAGTGCTATGATACGATAGTTTGTAGGGCGGGCTTGTAACAACAGCGATGAACCTTTTATTTGTATTTGAGCGCTTAAATGACCCATCACCACAGAAACTGAGTAGTCGCTTGAACTCCAGCAGAATTCCTATTTCACCAGTAATTCGCCGCTCAGGCAAGATTTTCTTCCTGTGACACGACCACAATTATGCTGAGGTATTTATGATGGATGCGCTATGAATTCGAATTCATCAAGCACTTCTTCGCCGTTATTTCATCTTTTGCGTTCGAGTAGAACGCCGCGGTAAAACATTATTGGAAACCTTTACCAACCCCAATGCCAAAAACATTAGACATTTGTGTTTCATGTAAAAATCATACGAGGGAATGAATATGAGCTAAGGTTATGCGACAGTGCTGCTAATCATTCAACAGTTTCGCGTCCATCGTGCGGCGGACACCTGTGGTCCGGAGTCTTGCAAATATCGCATCATCACTGTAGTTATATTTCACACTATATCCAGCCATGAAAAAAAGAATAGGCAGTAAGTAAAAAGTACTGCATTGTGACTTGTGGTTTATTCAGTTTAGTTTAGTTTGGTGTGTACTAAATAGACGCAGCAGGAAAAGGGAGTCCATTCCTGGACCCACCTGAGTGCCATTAAAGTGAAGGTCGCTTTTAGTCCTCGAGTAACTCTACCCGTCTATGGCCGCGCCACGTTGCCTCGCGACTAACAGGTATGAAATCCCTCTGTGAGGGAAGTCCTGTGATGGCCCACTGTCACATTTATAGTGCGGATCGGAACACTTCTTGCATTCTATTCGTTTTTCTCACGTTCATCGTTCACAGTGGTCTTCGAACATTTCGGATGTCCTTTCAGGTACTGCATGAAAGGTTCATCTTTCATTATGAATGTTGCCAAATGCTGGTCGAGTCCATCCTCCCTGCAATCTTAGAAATTACCGGGCTAAGGTGTTTGTACATGGACTAGAGGAGAGCGTTAAGGCAGGTATCGAACTAACGCCTTTGCTTTCCGATCGTCCCCATCATCAACCACTTCGTTATCCACTCCCCTATGTATTTATATACCTATGTATTTACACACGGCAGGTAGAAGGAGTTTTTTTTTACCTTCAGTATATCTAGTTTTAGAATTTTCAGAAAAGGCGCGGCAATAGTGATGTTGGCAGTGATCAGCAGAGTGCAGGTTCGACCCCATCTCGTGCCCTCTATACCTCCTTTCCTTTCAGAGTCAGGAAACTGGTATAGGATTTTAGAACTGCAGCTCATTCATATTCAGGTGGGAACGGCATTGTTTAGGTAACGGATGGTTGCAACGGTGGTCGACTAATTCGGTATTCGTAGGCATTCATAAAGAAGACGAAGATGCTTAGCAAGCGACCGAATCTATCGACGAAATTTTCGAAGACCTGTATATATAATGGATATGAATAGATGAATCGAATACAAAAAGTGGTGGGATCCGTACAGTAAATGTAACGCGGGCTCGCTTAAAAAACAGAATCGAGTTCTGTGCAAAATATGTTAATTCGGATGTGGAAACTGCCGTTATTTTCGCAACAAGTCGATTATGGTGAATGCAAGGAGCACTTTGTGTGTCATTTCCAAGTATATCTGGTATATCCAAGTATCTCCAATATCACGTGACCAATAATTGACCAGGCAAAGGTGAAATCCATAGCAAACTCTAAGCTCTCTAATAGTTAAAGATTTCACTATGTTAAAGAGTTTACAAGCGCAGAACTGCGATCTCTAGTGGAAGGTTTCATACCCAGCAGAATTTTCCAAGCTAAGCAAGAGTTCAACGTTTCCATTCGAAAGGACGGTCATTTGTAAAAAAAAAAATAACATGCGATGTCATACAGCCTAGCGCACTAAACATGGGCATTAAAAACAGCTTTAAAAATGCGGCAAGCGAAAAGTGTGACGCGCTTTCTGTGCTTTGGGCTAGTGAAGCTCACTAAGTAGTTCTGCTGTGCAGTCTGTGCAGTGAGTTGAAGGAAATTTGCTACGTCCCTTTCGGATTACACGTAGTTTTTATGGGACATGAACGTACTGCTAGCAGCAAGTAATGTATTCAGGCACTTATTTTTCACTTCGAGATCGCAACCAATGGCTTCTCTTTTGGGCTGATGTTGCACACATAGGCCTTTATGAAGGTAATCCTGTCATGTACGCGTAGTAACAAGAGAAAACGAAGAGACTGGGAGATGTTACGGGTGGTTGTTAACTGTAATATTCCATTATCATAGGGGTCAATCAGGTTCTACAGGAGCAGGTTGCACTGACATTTAGATATGGGTAGTGGATTACTTTATTAGTTCCCGATTCAATAGTGCACTTTGAATGCACAGCTCGAAATATGGCTAAATCACTTTGGAGATGAGATTTTTTGGAAAATATTTTAACCTTATTCAGAAATAGTGTATTTGTGTGTTATTTGGCGTGCATAGGGCTCATGTAGTTCAGTGGTTAGAGGAGCCCTGCCGTAGACATGGGGCCGATACCCGTTTCTCAAGCTCACCACCCTTCCATCCTTCTGTTGTTGGTAAATTGGTGCCGGACTTGTCTGGTAAGATAGCTTCACTGACTCGATACATGGGTAGGCAACGGTACTGTAGAGGCCAGATGTGCATTCTTTCACCTGTAATGGTGCTTAGTGAAGACGAACTCATGGCACATCCCTCAGGGATCAATCACCGAAGGGAGCTTTGTTCTATTTTTATTCGTTGTATGCGCAATTTTATCCTTGATGTTGATGTGAGGATCACTTCAGTGATCAGACAGTTCTAACTTGAAGCGCTTTTCAGGCCGAACAAGTTCCTCCCGATTTTGTCGGCTGGTGAGGAAAGAGTAGTGTCTAATTGAAGCCAAGAAACACATTATTCGTGAGGAATGGATTCATTTCTGGTGCACTATTCATGTTCAACGGAATAAACATGTCAAAATTAATGAAAGTGTAGAACAAATTCCACTTTCGAGCCCAAATGCTTATGTTTACAACTATTTCTCTCTTGTCGGGACTTGAACATAATATAATCAGGGTTTAGTATCTGTTATCGTTATCACGTGCGTTATTGGAAGGGTTATGCTCGAAATACGTAGTGTCGCTTTAGTTTGTTGAGCAATCCAAGATGTACCGAACGATATCGACAATTAACGACTAGAGAATCTGCTGAATATACGAAAATATTTAAAGTCAGATGGATCGTACACGTATCTATCAAATACAGTCGATTAGCAGAATCCATCTTTTCTGATCCTGTCAGGATGTTTCCTTGTACATATGATTTCCTGTGGTAAGAACTAATTTTGTTCTTCTAATTTGTCATGATCTGCGAGTAGACTCTCTAGGAGGAAAAGGACTAAAAGAGCAACCAAATGGGTTAAGTGATTCACCTTTTTCTCTGTAAAGTAACACATCGAAGCGAGTTATCTATTCGTCCATTTATCCCAGCAAGTAATGCACATGCGTTCTCCACTTTTAACAACAACTAGCTAGACAGGTATACGTAGAGTATTTTGTGGAAAATCGCAGACAGAAGAGTTTCAAGGAGTAGAATAACGAGTAGAAATATCACGCTATCCTATTTTTGGTCCGTACGACATGAACAGCAATGCTACGCAGCCAAATCATAAGTCATTCCACACTATTAGGCACTCCTACGAGATGGTCTCCACAACCAGAGAATCTTCCTGTTCGATTCGTTCGCCTCGCACTATAGGTTTTCATAAACTCAGTCTGCTTCCTGTTTATAGCAATAATAAACAACAAAAGGACCACTAACTTTGCGACAAATTAAGTACGAATATAAGGGACACTGGACTAAAGTGCTTTTTTTTTATTTTACATAACCCGTGATGACAGACTACTATGCGGGTCCCAGCACATTTTGCATTCTATTCATTTCCACACACTAATCGTCCACAATGGTCTTCGAATATTTCGAGTCCTGGTTCAGTTGCTACTTGAGGATTTCATTTTCTTTATGAATATCGTACAGTACTGGTGAAGTTCATTCTCCCTGCATTCTTGGACATAGCCGGACTAAAGGTGTGCCACGTAGATCGGAGCAGAGAATGGTGGAGGGGTATCACTGACTACTGCCCTATTCCCACCCCCATGAGTGAAAATGGTTGACCGATGTTGTTAACGAACATGTTGCCTTTTTCGTAGATTTTACTACTCTAGTTCATTTATATCGTACATATCTTTATACACGTAAATGCAACACCAATACAATAGGAATAACGATGGGAAAATACTGGCGTAAGAATAAGGCATTGAAGTGGAATGTAAGACTCAGTGGAGGCTGCCAAATCTCCATGCTAGAATGCGTGGCTACGTCCAAGCGAGTGTCGCTGGTCGTAGAATCAAGGTTCGAGTCGCGGGGTCTATTCCCTAAGCAATGAGACGTACCCAATAGCATGCCTGTTGGTGTGACTGTTGGTTACGAGATGCCGTGTTTAGTGGAGTTGTGGCAAAGGCCGTATCTATCGACTATTGAATGTGTTTGTTAGGCATATCACTATTTGATAGAGGAATTTTCTATACGAAGTTCCTTAGGATGGGTCCAAAATGTTTACGTACTACGACATTTGCCAGGCAACTTGAGAAACAGTAGATATGATCCTTACTACAGAAACATGCAGTAATAGAAAGAAATAGTAACTATTCCAGGAATAATTTTAACTTATTATTTTCTGCCTACTCTTTTTGATGGCAGGGTATATTGCGAAATATAACTTCAATGTTGCTGAGATATTTGCAAAACTCCGGACCGCAGGTGTCTGTTGTGTGGAACGAACGCGCTATTACGCTTTCTGAGGGCTAACGTGTTCACCACCACGCCATGCGGGGTTCACCACCATACCGCTGACGGGTGATTGCTGTAGCAAAGATCGATAGAACTAGCTGGGAGACAGGCAAAACGAAGGACCCGCGAGGTGTGGTGGTGAACGCGTTACTCCCTGGAAAGGACAATAGCGCGTTCGTTCCCCACCGCATACACCTGAGGTCCGGAGTTTTGCAAATGTCACAGCATCATTGAAGTTATATTCCGGGGATGCTTTCTATGCTCCCCACCCCACATAGGATTATTGTATTGAATTTAAACAAGTGAACAACCGAATTCTACTTAATGGTATGACGTTTCTAGGAGAGGAATGAGGGGATTTTTGTGAAGTGGTGACTTTATGTGAAGTGAAGAAAGAGAGGAAGTGAGAGAGAGAGATTAGGAGGGGAGAATGGCTTAGGCGTACGTCATTCTCAAGCAGAGTTCTATCTTCTCCTCTGTTCTGTTTGTTAGACTTGGATCGTTGCGATTATTCGAATATTGTTACGACAGAATAAATAGGTGGTGATGATGTCTGGGATTAAAGTGAGATGCACGTAAAAGAATACAGTAGCGTAAATGGTGAATATTATTCGTGTAAGTCGATGGTATATGTTAGACAATGATTGATAGGTAGGGTTGCAGAGCTTGGGTTGGGATAGTCGTCATCATTCATTAGAAATTGTTGGAGTTCGCAAGTAGCAGAACTCGTTCCCTGTTTGTTAATATCATACTTGAAGAAATGTTTATCGTTAGACTATGATGATTGAATTGAGTGAACGGTTCGTGTACGTGGTCGCGGTCGTAAGTTATAACGTTCTCATGATCTTTTGTGTAGCTCATCTTCGTTTTTGATATCGTGACTTCGAGCAGTATTCGACTCGTCGTTGGTATCCAGAGACTCATTTGGTTAGGTGTTTTCCAGTTCTAAGGCAATAAGTAAATTAGCAGGTCTTCTGATGATTCGTCTACTAGGTAGCTTGACGTGTGCTTATCGTACGGCTCCACTCTCTAATGGTTGGAGTTTTGTGATACAGCCCATTCTCCAGGTATTTCGAGGTAGGATCGGTTCGTAAATTAGTACCACTGTACCAGTCGTTGAGGGAATTGTAGTGCCTCTCTTTGTATTAAAACTTAGTATATGTGTTTTTCGGAGGCTATTGTGGTACTGTTTTCCCCTTATGGTCCAACACTGCTCCGTTAATTTGTGTCTCGATATCACAGTTGCTATCGCTTGCTGTCTAGTGCACAGCTGAGCTAGTTCGTATGGAGGAATGTAATCTTCATCGTCTTCTTGGACACTTGTGGACTCGAATGGATGCGTTAATATCATATCGCGTTGGATGAAATCGGTTGGACGCAAGATTACGAGGTCACCATGTTTTTCTTCGATGTACGTGAGTGGTCTGTTATTTAGGCATCCCTCGTTCTTTACCAAAAGAGTTGTTAATTGTGACGTTGTTGGAATCGTCTTCTGCAACACTTTGTAACTTGAATGGTTTTATAAGGCGCTCATAAAATTCCGCGTGCCACGGAGTATAAGGTGTTATTGTTCTCCACGTGATTTCTCTGGTTGCAATGTCTTCATAAACGAGGTATCATTGGTTATTGGAGCAATAGCAGTTCGTAAGATTTGCTCCGCTATAGTGAAGTTTGGTGCGTTATCGGAAGTGATCGTGTTTGGTACACTCCTTCTAGCAAAGAATCGACGAGGTGCTAATAGGAGTTCGTCAACTGTCATATTTTGAACTAGTTCTAGGTGCAACAGCCTTGTGGCTGTACACGTAAGAATAATTCCATAGCCTTTCATTACTTCTTCTGCCTTTTTCATTGACAATGGACCAAAGTAATCTGTCCCAATATGTTGGAATGGTCGTGATCTTGCCACTCTTCTCTTTGGTAGGTCGTCCATTGTTGGGTACTTATAAGGCAAGTTGTTCATGTTTTGACATGCAACACATCGTCTCATAGCTTTCCTTGACAGGCGTCGTAATGTTGCGATACAGAATCGTTTTCTAAAATTTGCCATTATTAGACTGGTGCTACAGTGAAATGATAAATGTGCGTCGCTTACTATAACTTCGGTTAATCTTGTTTTTGCTTGTATTAGTATTCGTTGCCGTTCTTCGAAGGGAATGTTTGCTTTATTTAATCGTTCTTTGCAGCGGGAAATTCCATGTTGTTCTTTAACGATACTAAAGGGATGAAGGAATCTTTTTGGCATCCCGGCATAGGTGTTTCGTGGTGGTTTCGTATGATCGCTCTTAGTGCCGGTTCGTATTCGACTGCCGTAATATATGATTGCGAGGATGCCAACTCGATCTATGAAATGTCGTGGCGGCGAATTCTTTCTCGTAATCGAGGTTTCACTTTCGCTGTCACTTTAGTAAGGAATCTCAAAACATATGCCACTGCGTTTTGTGCTGTTATTAGTCGATTGTGTCTTGACCAGTCCAGTAATTCCAGCTCCGGTTGGTCAAAAGTGTTCATTGCAGTGGAATTGCAGTTCATTTCCACATCTTGTGGTATCCTGAAAGGATTGATTTCTTTTTGCAAATCTGGCTCTAATGAGATCGTGTCTTATCCAGCAGTTATGGCTCTTTAACTGAAACCTACTTAGCCCTCTCGTTGCGCAATCGGCTGAATTTTGATCTGTGGGCACGTGGGCAAATTGAATGAGATTCTGTAAAGCCCTATCTATTCGACATATTTCCCTGATGCGGTTTTTTACTAGTAATCCCACTGATCTTTCTAAATTTCGTGATCGTATCCGGCTTAATGCGATTTTAGAGTCTGACATAATAAGTATCTCTTGAATAGATACGTGGTTTTCAAAGTTGTATGTATTGAGTGCGCTAGACGGACTGCCATAGTTACAGCATTTAACTGAAGCTTTGGAATAGTGGTAAAGTAGTTGATTGACTGTAGTTTGGATTTTCCCATAAGGAGAAACGAATGATTATTTGATACTAAGTAGGCGCAAGTTGCCATACATTCTTTGCTGGCGACCGCAAAGAGGATTAGTTTGGCTTCATGTTCGAGTTCGGTAACACAAAGTGGGATACAGATTTCAGATCCATTTAGGTTTCTGACTACTTTTTTTCCATTTGTCGGCATGTAGTTTTGAGAGCGGTGTGTCCCACATATAATCGACGTTCCAAATCTTTTGAATAAATTGTTTTCCTCGTACTATTGGTGGTGCGAGCCATCCTAGGGGATCGTAGATTGCTGCTACTTGTTCGTCCACTGAACTCTTTGTCAGCTTTGATTTGTATGGATATTTGCATGAGAAAAGTAGTTTATAGTTTTCCGAATTTCCTGCTATTCCCTGGACCTTTTCTTGATTGCTTAATGTCAAGTTCGTCTAGGGAATCTGCCGAACAAGTTCTTTATTGTTTGACATAAATGTTCGTAAATTCATGCCCAAATCTTTGAAAATTTGCTCTGATTGCTTAAATTTGTCCATGGCCTCTTCTAATGACGAACTTGTGACAATAACGTTATCGACATATGTATTGTTCGTATGTTCGTGAGTCAATGCTGTACTGGACACTTGGGTCTCTAAGTGATGCTTAATTGTTCCTGCTAGTAGGAGCGGTGAACAATTGAGGCCAAAAGTTACCCGCGTGAATCTGTGGGTAACTTTGTTTTGGTTCGCATGGTTGTGAGATGTCGCGAACCCATGAAAACGTTGTAGCATCTCAGTCGTGCTCGCGGAGTCGTACTTGCAAGAACGCTTCCTCTACGTCCGCAATCATTGCAATATTTCCTATGCGAAAACAAAGTAGAATATCGCATATTCGAGGAAGTAAGACTGGTCCATAGTGGAGGACATCATTTAATGAGGGCACTAAAACTGGATGCGCGGTTGTATCGCAAACGATTCGTAATTTTGTGGTTTCCTTATGTGGAGTTACCACGGCGCGATGTGGTAGGTAGTGAATAATTACACCTTGTTGGCGCATCGATTCATCGACTTCCTCAGTAATGTTCTCTTTTAGTTGCTGTATTATGGTTCCGTTATATTTCTCTAGCAGGGGAAGATTTTTCGTTAGTGTGGCGATTGTGGCCTGTAGTCGCCGAAATTCCATGCATTTGTTCTCAGGGAGTGTGGTTGAATTGTTCCTCCACAGAAGTCCTACATAATAACCATCCTCACGTCTCTCTATCGTTTGCGCAAACTGTTTCCATATTTGAACATTTTGCTGCTTCTGTTCTTTTATTTTCGATTCCGTAAATTCGTTAGTTCCTGATTATTCGAGTGTGCAAAAATCTTCCCATGATTGTTGTTCACAACGTTGAGGATGGGGTACTGTAGTATCTGTGGCAAGGAGTGTACTTTGTTTTCATCTAATGTACCGCTTGTGGTTGGCTCCTACCACGAGATAACCCAGTTTAGAGGGAATTAACCATAATCCCGATAGTAATGTTTTGTTCGGTCCTAGGTTACCACCAAATAGAGAAAATTCATCTGAACATCTGAGCAGGATTTTTGAGTGTACGCAGTTACAGTCAGGATCGATCGACAGTTCAATATTGTTGTAACGGAGGAACTTCTTATCCTTTTAACTGAGACGTACACGTCTTAGCGGTTTGGTGATGGTCTCGATACTCTGTTACTATGATTTCATGTTGTGTTCCACAGACATCGCACAATTTTACTGCGGTAGTTTCACAGTTCTTTTCACTTCGCTATGAGCTCCTAAGATGTTAATGGATAATTCTACAGAGTCAATATTTCGTAAATGAAGATGTTCAGCTAATTAATTAGTGATGAATGAACGATCGGATACTGTATCAAGCAAGAGACGTACCGGCTCACTGGTCTGGGTGAATGGGTTGAAGATCCGCGCTTGTCCTGCCAATACTTGGACATTCGTTGTATCTTCTTTCATCGTATGGAGTATGACCGTATCATTCTGATAGTTCTGTTGCGATTCTAAGTTTTGTTAGGATTCCACTGCATTGATTCTTGATGGCGCCGCCTCTTGATATATATATATATACATATATATATATATATATATACATATATATATATACATATATATATATGAGTCATCAGTTCGACGAAGGCTTACCAGAAACTTCACTCTTTTCGTAAATGTGTACCAATGTCATCTTCCAGAGCAAAGAAACCATCACTGCATCATGTACCACTCCGAATCCTTTTATAGACGAAGTAGGCATTCACTTGGTCCTACGTTGCTCCATTATGCTCGAATGATTCCGCGAATTTCCCTCACCAAGTGGCCTCTCCGTCTGAGATTCACGTCAACCGCATGTTCCGGCGGATTGCGGAGACTTCACTGCTTTGCAAATGCTTTGAGCAGGGAAATGAGATAGTGGTAATGTCGACTCCTTTTGATTTTCGTCTTCAATTGATGTTTCTTGTTTACCCTGAGCCTTCCTTCCCTAGAACGTCTTTTAGACAGCAGGACTCTTACGACGGAATTGACGAAAAATTTCGCATGTTTTCTGGCGGCGTTCTCATGGAACTTAGTCACTATCGCGATAGAAGGTTTAACTCAATTAGCAGAAAGTATCAACTGTAGTCCCGTTGATCGTCGATTGACTCGAGCGGTCGCCATTAAATCTTCCATTTCTCACGGTCGCGTGGAAGAGTAGTCCAGAGGGTTTTGCTCACTCTACGGACTCGTTTAGTTTCATATTTTCCTTCCAGGCGTTTCGTGAACAACTCTGACTGTCGGGTCGGTGGTCTTTCCGTAGTATGTTTGACATCCCGAGGAATCCAGCCCCTAACCGCTCTTGGCAAGCAGTTGTTATTCATACGCATTTCGTGTCCGGCCCACTTTACCTTCGACTGTTTGGCGTACAGAACGGCATCGACTATTGTTGAACGTTGATTTAGGTTGGATCTTCGGATCCCTTCCACTACTTGCGTGACACATGGGATACACCCAGCATCATCCTCTTTACTGCGCGTTCAATAACGCTGAGTGACTTTTCATTCTGTTTGCCCAGCAACCAGGTTTCGGACGCATACGTTATAGCAGGAAGTACCATTCAGTTAAAAAGGTGGGCACAGAGTCGGGTGTTTTTCGTTCTTCTTACTATATCCTCGATGCTCTTGAAAGCTCTCCAAGCCGCTCGTTTCCTTCTGCTCAGCTCTGGAGCTAGGTCGTTGATAATATTGATTTCCCGATGTAGATGGATATAACTAGAGCATTCGGAGATATTCGTTCCGTTGAGCGTGAATGGGGCAACGAAACAATCCGTTCGTTATGGACTTCGTTTTTATGAAATTTAGTCGAAGGCCAATCTTTCCACATGTTTTTCCAAAGTCGGAAAACATACGTTCCGTTTGACTAATGTTTGGTCTAATAAGGACGATGTCATCAGCAAAGCGAAGATGGTATTACTGTCGAACATCGATTTTCACTCCGATGTTATCCTATTACAATGTTCACATAACGTTTTTGAGGGTGGCGTTAAATAATTTTGGCAAGGTGGTATCGCCTTGCTTAGCATCTCTTTTGATGTCGATGTTAATATGGTTGTAGAATCGTAATATCTTAGTTGTAATGTTTTCATACAGCTCACGGTGAATCTTTATTTACTAAGTAGGGACCCCCTGACTGTGAAGGACTTCTGTGGATGCTTCTATGCTAACTGAGTCAAAGGCCTTCTTTAGTTCGATGAATGTGAGACAGAGCGGTCTTTCGTACTCTTGCGATATTTCAATGAGTCTCGTTATCGTGTGGATGTGGTCCTTGCTTTCACACAGGTAACGTGTGAACAGGCGTGCCAATGCGAGGATAAATGTGGTTACCAGTAATTCTTGTTGTCTTCGAAAATATACGGTAATAAAGAAATTAGGGGCCATTCGAGGAGCGGTTGCTAGAGCATTCTTGTAGTTTTGTTTCACGTTATAACCTACCATGAAAACTGGGTAAGCACTAAAAGTCAAAACACTGTGATTTCGACTGCAGTTTTAGTTTCACTGGATTCAGCAGCAATTTACGCTGCCCAGGTTGTACCTGTTGACGGATGGTCGCTCATAACACCGTTAGAGTAAAAGAAAAATAAGAGCTTCTGGTGGTGCGGTTAGTAACACTTCAGTCCACGGAAAATGCAGCCGCAGGTTCAAAGGCCGTTTAAGGTTTAAAATTCTACTGGTATCTCTAGATGATTATGGTTGTATTATATTTATCGCAAAACTGACATTGTCGAGATTTAATGCAGCTAGAGGGCGCGCGTGGTGCAGTGGTTGGAGGCGCCATGAAGACACGCACGTGGAACCGATTCCCGCGCTCATGGTTCACCAATCCTTCCATCCCTCCGGAGTCGGCAAATTGGTACCAGACTTGTCTGAGAGGAATGCAGCACTGGCTCGATACATCGGTACGCTACCGCGAGTCATTGTAAAGGCCAGATATGCATTCACTCACCTCCAACGATACTTAATGAAGTCGAATGCATAGCGCATCCCTCAGGGATTGATCAACGCCGAAAGCGTTACCATAGCGTTAATACAACTAGAGTACTCGAGACTTCTACAATTACAACCTATACGCAGTATAATCATATGTAACATAATCAGAAGATATTGTTAACTCAACTTCACTTAATATTGGGAGAGTTTAAGGTTAAACGAGCACCGGGCACCTCAAGATAAATTCTTGCAAACGAAGTGATTCGTTCAGCGTTACGAACAGAATTCATGTACTTCATATTGAGACCAACCTTGTTTCCTCTATAATAATCCTTTTTTATGAAAATGTTAAATACGACATGTTGGTTACAAATCATTTCCGTGTTAATTGCAACAAGCACAACTGCGAATTGTTCAAGATCTCAAAATAAATCGTTCTACCTCTTGAGCTTTATTAACTCTTATTTTTTATAGGTTTTATGTGAAATATTTACTCCGTAGATCTTCAAGCGATAATAATTTGAAACATTTGGTTGCATGTCTACTATATCCTTCATAATGCTGTAATTCAGAATAAAACACTATCAGCCCACTATTAGCTGTGCTACAGTGAATTGCCACTTCCTCAGTTCTCATGAAACGCTTTTACTGAGTTTTGTCTAACCATTCTAAATCATCTTCACCATCCTCGCTGCTTTGACAGCAATTTATTAAGAAGCATTCATGAATCACGAAATTCTAATTTTGCCGAATTCCGCCTATTTACAACGACGATGTCTTATTTATTTTCGCTCCCTATCCATCACTATGGGCGCGCATTGCGCAGTGGAGGCGTCTTCAATACACACGGAATCGATCTTTGTGCCTAGGATCCACTAAGCCTTCCATCATTCTGGGGTTGGCAAATTGGAACCAAACTTGTCTGGAGGGATAACAGCACATCGTTACGTCACTTTGAGTCAGTCAGTCATACGTCACCCTGTTAAACTCGAATGCATGGCGCATCTCTCAGAGATAGATTCAACGCCGATAGCTTTTATCGACCACTTCCACTTTCGATATACTTGCTATTCAATATGGTTATAAATTTATTCGAATATATGCTATCGAACAAATAACACTAACGAGTAAGAGAAAACTATCAGGCTATGTAAAACTGAAAAATGCGAAAAACTTCAGCTTTACAAAATTTAAGATAGGACATCAAGTGAATAAAAAGGATCAACAATGTAATGAGTGTTAATATGAGAAAGTATGACCTGTATCACCTGCAGTCCCGTTGATCGTCGAGTGACTCGAGAGGGCGCCAGTAAATCTTACACTTTTCTCTGTTGCGTGCAAGAGTAGTTCAGTGGATCCTACTCGCTCCAGGGACTCATCGAGTACCATATCTTTCTTCTTGGCTCTTCGTGAAGAACTCTCACAATCGAGTCGGTGGTCCTCCTGCAGAGCGTTTAACATTCCGAAAAATCCGGTCACTAACAACTCAGTCGACTCTTCGACTAATATTGGTTCTTCCTTCATACGAATAAGTGAATAAACTGGCCACACTGGCCATAATTGAGTTTAATAGCCAAAAAAGACA